>DWLS01002853.1:0-17048 GCA_018246255.1 Pachliopta kotzebuea | reverse complement strand
TGCATATCGTCCCCGTCAGTGGTATGTACTCCTTTTCAAGTTTCTTTCTGGGGCGATAATATTAATTAATTTTTTTATGTCACTATTAACTCACAAGTTATTGTTATTTAAAACTTTAATTTTACATCGCACTTAATTGTCTAAAACTGTTGATAGATTGCGCAAAAGGTCAGTTCCAATTGACGCAAGCAAAGGGTACACTGATCTCAAACTCACGACCTAGATGTAAATAAAGAAGTACTATGAACAAGTTTATATGTAGACCTTAATTCGGTGATGTTCTTAGTATTTTATTAATCTGTCCTGTAGTCCTGTTTACAATGTACAATGTACTTACTATTACTAATTGGCAATAGGACTCTGCTGGAGACCTAAGCAAATATTACCGTTTCGGTTTGAATCCGTGTTAGTTTCTCTAGGCGGCATGTTCTATGAAGTGTAATCATCTTAACTAGAGCCACATTGTTATAGGTTTATCTAGAATTATCATTAAAAGTATATTATATATCAATGGTTTAATTGACTTTTATATTTTTTTATTATAAATCTCTTCTAAATAAGGAACAATTATGTAGTGTGCTCTTTTATGTAGGAAAATCAGTATTTGGTGAAGGCATTAGGTTTCCATAACACAACAGCGACCTCTGCAAATTTAGCTTATGACAGCTGTCCTAGGGTTACATTTTTTAAATTTATTTAAAACTTTATTGTAAACACTTAAAAATAGGGTTTAAAAGGCGGACTTATCCAATGGACATTCTCTGCTAGTCAACCTAGGAGGTTAGGATATACTGTGTTAGGTAATCATATAGTTGAAATTTATGTAATAGTAACAAAGTTGGAGTAGAAATTTAAATTATATATACATTATAATGAGAAAACTACACAAACGAAACCATACATATAGCTACATATGATGGTGATGGTGCGACGTCTTGGTCAAAGTTACGAGATGAAAATCAATAAGTTAAAATGATGAATCTTGTTTTTCTAGTCATAATAATTTTATCGGCTATAAATCATAACGTACGTTCATTAATATATATATAATAATGAACGTACATTTCTACAGATAGATTACGTGTAGACATTTTTTCTTCTCATGTCGTACAAGTCTGTAGAATTTAGAACTGTTTTAGTTTTGTAGAATTTCGGAGGAAATTGCTTTATTTTTTTATCCATCAAACAAAACAAGTTCGACGTTATTACCGTTAAGTTGCCGAAGCATAACGACAAGCGGATTTCATTTATTTCCTTTTGCCGGTCTTGTTTTTAGTTTAGTTTTTATTATTTTTACGTTTGACATAAAAGAATAATCTACTTTACGAGGGATTAGAGATTTTGCAAAGCTGTTACACTCAAAAAATTATCTTAATGTTACATTGGTAATAAAGAAATCGTTAAGAATTTTAGAAACCTTTACAGCCTTAAAACTAATCATGTGTAACAAAATCAGTAAGTCGTAATGCTAGGAAATTGCAAGAATTTATTTGATTTCTAGGGAAACAACCAACATTTGTGTGTAAATTTGCAAGTTATTTCCTTATAATAAAGCCTTGTACAATGGAAAGCGAAGATAAATTTGGCCTTTCAAATATTTTCAATATATATAGAAATATTAAAGCTATTGTTTTTTTTTATATAGCTTCAAGTTTATTAAAAAATATTAGGTCAGCACATTGCCGAAACGACAAGAGAATATAGATCCTCAACAAATAGATGATCCTGTTAAGGTTGTAGGGACCTGTTGATAGCTGATAGTGCAGCATCAATAGATATGTATATCCTCGGAGCTCAATATCCAACAGTAGACGTTTTCCAGTTTATAATGATGATGAGGTCTACACTAGTATTAACGACCTTCAATTAATCTAGATTTTGTTTCGAGATCATGTTTCAAATAATATTCTATCACACGCTTTTACACACGCATGCTACTTAATAGGCCTAGTATTCAAATTCAATATCCGTTTGTATATTTATGTTTAATAGCGTGATGGAAATATTTGCAGAATGTATAAAGATTTTGTATAATTAATTAATAAAATTTATTAAATATTCATTCCACTGAGAATACTTAAAAAAGATTCTTCTTAATTATTAGTTGCTTATTAACAGGCAACTATTAAGAAACATAGACTAACACAGAATAAATAGATTAGGGAAATTTATAAATTAAAAACTTGTTTTATTTTTGTTATACGATCTTTAGTCTTTTAATTTTTTATTAATATAAATAAAAATATTACTATTACTTTTATATTTCTGGTTAGGGAGACAAGAGTCCAAACTAGATTCTTTGCGCTGTAGGTTTCTCTCTCTTGGCTATAAATATTAGTATGTAATTTGAATACTATGTTAGTGATGTATGCGAGTGGGTATGCCTTTTCATATAAGGTAATTATTATCATTGCCTTGATGTTGATTTAAAGCGAAATTAACAAACATTGCGTGATCGTTGCCATGACCTCGCTGAGTTAAGTCGGTAGCTGTCTCCAGCTTCTAGCAGTTTTCTGACAAAACAATTTGTACACTTGCCGTAATTCAAGGCAAGGTCTCACATTATATAAATTATCAACGATTATTTTAAAAGTAAACTTTGTTACGTCAACTTTAGTTGTTCTTTTTAAGAAGGTCAAAGTAAAGTTATTTATAGACAATAACCAAAGACATTTTAAGAGAGTAAGTATAGCCTACGAAAACAACAATACGTAGATATTTCTTCTTGGAGGCTTCCCTAAGTAATAATTCATGTAACAGTGCAAATTTTTGCTGATAATAGCAAATAGCAAATCAATATAAATTTGATCATTTATAATGGAAGAATGATTGAAATGGAGTATGGTCATTATAGTTATAAGAGGAATCATAAATCTCTCTTCTGAAATCTTTATTTAAACGACAATGTCCATCCGTTCGTCTGTCCGTCAATAATTTTCCATTTCGGGAACTACAAGGGGTAGGAGCTGGTGCTGAAATTTGTCATACAGACAGATCTCGCTTAGATAAGATCAGAGCCGTTGGAATTTTTTTGGTATGTGGTCGGGTTGTCGAGTTGTGGGTGCACAAAGTTTCAAAATTTCGTATGGGCCACTTGTTGTCATTAAGGGAACTAAACAATAATTAAATAAGTAATTAATTTCATTCTGATTTAGTACTTTTTGATAAAGAAAAACTCTCAGAAACTTTAGCGAAAAGCATTTCGATTGCAGGTAACTATTTTCATAAACACCCGTGAATTTTTTGGTGTATATAATCTGGATCTATTTTTATTCAATTGGATTTTGTAGCGAGGTGGAAGCTCATTACATGAATCGTTGGCTATCATTGCGGAATAAGTATTTAATACGAAAATTGCAGTGTATAACAGAGGATGTCGGCTGGCAAATGGCTTATTAAATGCAATACATCCACCCGGTACCACGCGTGGGGTCGGTCATCAGTCCCACGATGTCTAGTCGTGTCTCTCTTACTAGACAAACGATACTAATGCGATGCAGGAGCGACTGGTTTTGTGTACTACCGTACATGGTAGCTAGTGGATGCGAGCGAGTTTAGAGATCCTCTGACGGCAGCCGGGGATCGGGAGGTCATCTGATTGCTGTCTAGAAATAAGGTTACGTGATGTTGCGTAAGGTTAAATAACACTTTTAGGTCTAGATTAAGAGATTTAGTCCAGATCATTGATTATAAAACAGTCAAAGTACATAATTTTGATCTTAAGATACAACATAATTTCTTAAAAATTAAAATAATTTTGCTGTGAGTTATCGTAAATTAAAAATTGGTGAATACATAAAAATCTAAGATGTAAAGTAAATATTTTATGAGTACAGATTGAACGTTACTTATGCTATGTAGAAACAAATTAGCTCATCGTATTATGCAGAGCATTCCGTAAAAGGTTCCAGACCATCTCATGATGCATTAGTCGAAGGAATTTTATTAGACGGAAATCCCATATAAACATAACCGATAAATGTAGTTATTTTGTAAAGATTTCCCTGATACAAAAAATCCTTTGATATCTTGTACAAGTTTTTCCTCATTGCTACCTTTGTCTGCCATTTCCTCAATTCTGACGACAACGTCACGTGATCTCGAAACTCATAATAAGGTAGCTGGACGGTATTTAATTTTAGTCAAAGATCATATTATTTTCGTTGACGGGGAAAATCCGTACGAGTCATCGAATATGTGACGTTATAGTGTTGTGATACACTACAGAACGTTCCAACACGACCACTAACCAGCGTAATGATTTATTAATGACATCATCATTGACTAATGCTAATCGGTTATGGATGTATAAACAATTATTAATATTCATGCTCTGTGACGTGTAAAAACTAAGTATACTAAGTAGGCAGTATCAATCTGAAATATTTATTATTTACAAACACTGTTGCTTACATCGACAAATTAATCTTTTGTTATGACATACAAACACAAATACAAGGACAATAAATTACATTTTTTATTAAATAAGAAATATATAATCAATGTTACTTATTACATTCATGCTTGTTTTGCAAGTAAATATAAATTTTAATGACATGTAAAAAGATTATTACTTGTAATCTTTAAGAGATCTTATTGAATATCACAGAGGAAATTAATGTAGATCCTTCTCCAATGATGACTCTCCATTAGCTTTAAGGAAATATACAATAGAAGAATGTTAGTGGTTAGCGATACGTTTGCTTATTAATAATACGATAAACATTGCACCACATATGATATACTAATACATAATGTTTCATGATTAAAGCTTGACGGTTAAATTGGCGGTGTAGTGGAATCTAAGCGATCTATCGCTTGTGTCGTTTATACCTATTTAATTTTCTTTGATAACAGTTAGTAAGAGAACTGTGTAAAGACGTGTTTTTTTTGTAAATAGTTTTGTCATTATCCACGTGTCAAAGGTCGTAAGAAAACACAATCGTCTCATACAGACCTACTTATGTTAAAGCGGTATGAAAGGCGACGGTTAGGGCACGACGACGTAACTCTTTGTGTAGGAAGTTTATCTGTAGGGTAACAATTAATAAAGATATAACTGACAGATTTATAATAAATAATTTCAAAGTTTTCACGAGTTGAAAGTCTCTGTAGATATTTTTTGCACAAATTCATCTACGTGGGTACTATTCATAGTAATTCTTCTTCTACAAAATGGTGGGTTTCTGTAATTAGAATAGCTAATTAAGAACATTTTAATTAATTGTAGATTGATAAATAACTCAATTATACCATAACGTATGTAGTACCATATAAAATATTGCTTAAAGATACTTATTGTAAATAAGAGCAAGTAAATATGGATAATGTGTGTGCACAACAGTTTTGTGATGGTAAGTAATTAGCATTGATATTAAACAATATTAGTAATAGGATAAAAGTCCTGATTAATATTAGGGTAAAGCAGAAAAATAATTTCATACTTTTAAACTTAGAAATGGTTGCGATTACGATTACGTATAAATAATTATGATCAAGGTGGATCGACGATATGGTGAAGGTCACCGGAAACCGCAGGACCGACTGGAGTAGAGATCTTTGGAGGAAGCCTATGTTTAGTCGTGACCGTTTATCGCTTGATGATGATCATAATCATATAACTGTTTATCAAAAGTATGGTCACCAGTTTAGAGTAGATTGCATCAAAGGCGTTCATTGGCAGAATCCGAGGCGGTGACTCAGAGCGCGACGTATTCTGTGCCGACTTCCTTGTTCTACTTCGTAATTGTGTACTGTGTACTTAGACACCGCAGTATGTTAATATTAAATGTACATTCTAGCTTTAGATATTTTTAAAAGAATATATGATCTTTTTAGACACAACTGCCATAGACAAATTTTAATATAATAACATAAAAAATAAATTATTTCAGACCGAGTCCATGTTAGGTTAGTAACAGTATTCTGCTTATACACTATGCTAGTTTAATAAAAAACCTTTAGTTTTAGATCAAGAAAATCATGTTTATAATGTACTTTCTTTTATTTACGAACTAACACACACGGTCATTATTTAATAAACACTCATAGACACTACAAATATTCTTGCTTGTTTGTATTAATTATACATAATGTCAACTGTACGAGAAACCTGGTTGACCTGTAACGAGTGTTTGTTACCTACTCTGTTTTACTTACCTAAACTCTTTTTTGTAATTTTCTTAGGTTTGAGGTGATAAATAACTATCTTTTTATTTTATTTATTATTAATTATCAGATGCACAAAACATTAAAAAAATAGACTATTTTGATTAGCTCAATGATGACCTTTTAAATAGTAAAATTTTTTGGTTTATAAAGAACTAAAGTATTTCCAGCGATCACGGTTTGCCGTCTTTGGCCTTATTCTCACACAACATATGGAGTAGGGGTCGGATGGACCATAAATTAAAAAATAAAATTTTAACTTTGATTTGTTTTTAGTAATTAAATCAAAAGATATACAAAATAATTACAAGAATACTAATTCCTACACTTATTAGATATATTAATGATTTATATATTGAGAACCTAAATATAGATGTAATGATTCAGAAACACTTGATTATTGGACATTTAGAAACGAATCGCTTTGAAGTCTTCATGGATTTTTTATTCACATCATTATCATTTCTCATCCACAGTTGAAAATAGGCTTTTCCAATACATTTATAACGTACTGAATTAAGTTTATTGTTATTTGATATTAACAAAGATTATGTTTTTTGAAATTTAGTTTCTTATTACAATGTCTATTTTGTAAAGCAGGCATGGCATGAGACGTTTTAAAATTTAGTCCAGTAATTTGAACAAGGGATTCTCTTATAAGTTTTGTTAACTGAACAATCGAAACGTTGTTAGCGATTATTGGTTTGACCATTTGTTTTCCTTCGCTAAGACGTTATAAAACAATCACGCCGTTTAGAGGGACGTAAGAATTACAACCTTGCTTGCCTTTTTTGTGCTCAAGCCAACTCATTGTTAGATGTATGCAAACAGTGGTCACGTGCGAGGGTTGTCAACATGTAAGTCTTTTAATACCTGTTAAGTCTACTACTTTCCAAGAAACAGTTGTGAGTATATATTTTATATTTAACACAATATACCATACAGTCTCATTTTTGTTTTATCGCTATCCTCCTTAATGGATAAGACTAAAGTCAGTACAGCTAAATGTAAGATTTCCTTTTTCTATGACAATTTTGTAAGTACAATGATGATGTGATGAAATGTAACCGTAATTTTTAGTATACATGACCTTCGATTTACCATAATTGTAACCTATGATAATGGAATATATACCATACAATCTTATTTTTCTTTTATCACCATCCTCTATAGGAAAAGACTAAAGTCAGTACAGCTAAATGTAAGAATTCCTTTTTGTATGACAATTTTATAAGAATTATGATGATCTGATGAAATTTAATGTTAAGCGTTCATTTTTACTTTATATGACCTTCAATTAACTATAATTTCAGACTACGATAATGTATATATACCATACGGTCTTATTTTTGTTTTATCACCATCGTCTTTAATGGATAATACTAAAGTATCAGCTAAATGTAAAATTTCATTTTTGTGTGACAATTTTGTAAAGTCGAAATTAATCTTTTATTTTCTTGTATGACTTAATTTATTACTATCATTTTAGTCTGTCATGCTGGAATATATAAAGGAATTGATCGTAGACTAATGTAGCAACCATAAATTGGTTGGTAACCATTATGTATTACGATGTTAGTTATAATGTGTTAAGAATCGAGGATATCTAGCGAGTGATTGCGAAACGCTGTCAGGATTATAAATAGACACGGCATTACGTCTACTACGTCGAATATTATTCAATTTGCATTTTATTCGGTAGAGTAGTTTCTTAACGGTTTCTTTTAAATATAATAAAATGATTTTTTTCTTATTCGTTGAAGAAACGAGACGATCTGGTCGTTGACCTGATGGTTAGTGATACGCCCGCCGATAACAATGTGGCGCTAGTTGAGATGCTAAATACTGCATCACAATATGCTTGTAGCTTTCAAACAAAATATTAAGCCTTGTTAAGCCTGTTATTTTACTAGTTATAACTCCGTAAGTTAGTAATTGTTAGACAGTGCTATTTAGCGAGAGTTATAAGTGTTCTACCTATAGATATAAGAAATGTGATAAATAGAAATAAGGAAAACTTATATTGTATCAAAAAAAGAATTATGGTTTTACTCATTTAGGGTGATGAAAGGAGGAACAAATTAGGATGGGGGAAAGAAAGAAGGATGAATGGAATAAGACGAATAGTATGAATGTAAAAGAAAATAAATATAAAAGATGTTAATGACCCAAACTGACGAAGGGAAGAGGATAAAAAACTGTTCTGCCTATTACCTAACTAGATGATATCCATAAATAAAGACCAGTGAGGATTATTTTATAGAATAAATTATTGCAGCATATACAACGGATACAACACATCAGACTTTTATATTACTGGTGGTAGATTTCTGTTACCACAGACCGTCTAGGAATGTACCACCGCAGCTTCTATTTCTACCGCCAAATAGTAATGTGCAAACATTACTGTGTTCCAGTTTAAAGGGTGTATGCTAGTGAAATTACTCGGGTTGTGCTATGAATATTGTCTTCACTAGCACCATGTTGTTATAGGAAAGTGTGTCATAAACGATCAGGTGAATACCTTACTCGTATCTTCATCACGTTGAATAGAAATAAAACGTATATGTTATGCTTTCATATTTAAATGTTAACGATCGTTATGAATCTTTTTCCCCCGCTCCAAAGGCGCGCAGAACGAAAATGTTTACGCTACGTAAAATTCCAGTTCGGTGCCTCGAGATAAATCGTGTTTTGTATACTTTGAACACAAAGGCTGGCTTCATAAAGCGAATCGTCGAGTGTGAAATCTGAACGCGGCCAAGATCCGGTGACCGGGCGATTGTTTCGCGGCCCCTTTGACGCGCGGGACGGTTTCTTAATAACTGTCAACATAAAGCCTGCATACTAATGTGCCTGGTTGACAGACGAGTCAGGAGCACCCCCCTTTTTTATTTAGTAAGGAAACACTAAATAGGATACCCCTCCAGTGCGAGCAACACAACAGTTTTAGCGGACACTCACCGCCCCATCTCCACGGTATCTCTTTCAAACAATTTTCGCTAGAACTTCAGTGTTTAATCAGTTTTAGTTATTATTTTGAAAATATATATAGTACATACAGAATAGTCTAAAGAATATCATTGTTTATAAGTGATGTCACCTACTTGGTACTGGGTTTCTGAGTAATTAAATGTTTAGTCTTGTTAACTTGCCAATTTCATCATCTATTGTACCAATCAGATTGCGACTCTTGAATTGTTTCGGGTGTTCTTCTACATCTGTGATGACTAACAATCATGATAGCCGTCTTTGTCAGTCTGGCTTCTAATAATAAAAGGTATTCTTATGCAGTAAATTAATGAGGTCCTATCATTAAGTAATAAATAATATTACAAGTTTAGGAATGTCCTGTTAAATAAATAAACTTGGGCACTGAACAAACATAAAGAGGTTTTGTTACAATTATAAAACATTCTCGAATGACTGCGGTTGCATCATAATTAAGCAGCTTCGCTTATCTTTTACCACCACAATCACATTACAATTATTAAGGTACATGAAAAAATTATAAGAAGAATTAATGTATAATTAATTGTATATCGCTTGTTGTTAAGTAGAAAGAACATATACAATTGTAAAAATTTTCAGAAAGAACTTTGATTTTCTATAAGAAAATTGCTCTAATATAGCTGTAATAGTAGAAGTGTCAACCTTGTCGTTATAAAGCACAAAATCTTATGTTAAATTTAAGGATAATATTTTATAAAAAAGTACAAAATTCGTGTTTATTTCAGAGTACTGGAATATTCTGCACTTTCTTCCTCGCTCATGCTATTCTGGCGAGACGTCGTGCTTCCATCAGACATTCAACATCGATCAGAGAGGCGACCTTCTCGGCACCTGATGACTCGCTGCTGGCCCCCACAGCTCCTGCACCCACCTTGCCAAAGTATTAGATTATTAAATCACTCTGTTTCTAGAAGAGAGTGAAATTAAGGTAAATAGAGTTAGACCGTATTATAATAAACTGCAACCGTCCAAAGTATTATTGCCAAACTTGCCAAACTGTAAATCATAACAATTTTGAATTTGAAAGTGTTCAATATATCAATTATATTCAGAATTTTGAAGGGTATTAATAACTACTAAAATCAAACTCCTGATTTCGAGGAAAAAAGGAAAAGCGTTTTGTTAAACACAAGCTTAAAGTTAATCGAATATATTAAGATGTTAATAATATTTGCTAATATAAGTTATATACATAATCAGTCCGAAATTACCAAGAAATATAGATAACTTATCAATACTTTAAAAGTAACAGTAATTAACAGCTAATTAATCAATTGAATTTGCGCAAACTAAGAAAAAAATGTAAAGGTATTTATCATAATTTGCTAATGATTTCAATGGTAATTGTTAATAAACGTACAATAGTTTCTATGGATTGTATTAAAAAAATACAATTATAATTTGATAACGTATACAGTTCAGTATTTTTAGCAATATTAATATATTAAGAATTTCAATTTGAAGAAGAGTGGAATTTGACAGCATGGTTACAAGTTAGATCACCTGATGATAACTTTAATATCTCTTACAGCATCCTCAAATTAAACTATAATGATGTGTCTTAAACGATTAGTAATTTTATTAGGTATATCACACCTCCTCTTCTGTCTTTCTCAGTGACTGAACACTACTGTTCAAGAGCAGAAATAACGAAACGATCTCATGAACCTTAGCCTTACTACAGAAATGTGAGCCGTACCAACTTATGTCTCATTATCATTCCACCTACAAGCGAATTGTGTTCACATAACGTAATAAAATCATACAATTAAATATATTTTATGGCATGACATACCTCATGACATTCACATTACTTCTGAATGCAGTTACGAGTCGTGTACTTTACGTAAAATGCGATTTCGTAACAATTATATTACATATGTTTACATAACTACGTTAAATTCGCTTTCAACGACTATTTTGGATACCTGTATGGACGTTGGAGGAAAGTGGAACTCCTCGAGAGACCAGCGCTTGCAAAAGTTGTGCAATAAGTGGGCCACGTAGGTAGCGTAACGTGTGAGATAAGAGATCACAAGCTTCAGAAGCTTCGGCCTTAAATATTGCCATAAACAACATCTGTAATGCCTTTGCAAAGCAATGGAAGTACCGTGTTATGTAATTCGTTACATAAAAGACAGATAGTCTTATACATCGATTGGAGTAGTAATAGTACTAATTAAGATCAGTAAGTAGTAAACTTTTGGGGCAGGTTATTTTGTAATAAGTATTTAATATTTCGCATATATTTATAATCTGCCTAAGTTTAAAACATATTCAGATAATCAATCTAATGATTTCAAGACACGCTTTCTGTTATTTAAGTAACAAAAAAAAGAAACGTTTTTTAATATAATACAATATCGAGAAGAAACCTATTATAATAATATTAATTGACAACTATTTAAATATGTGATCAGAAATCAGAATATTTAAAAATTTTTGAGTTAAGATGAAACTTTGGTTTGCTACAGAATTATCTCTTATTAATATGTTGGGAATTCCATCAAAGACTGTATTTTGACTAAAAAGGTTATATTTAGAAAGAATAAATTAATAAATAATTTAGTAAGCATTGACAATAATTTTTGCATTTTCGGTTGATATTTGCTTCAATTCGCTCGAATTTACTTTATCAATATACATTTATAGTTATATTTCAACATATTATTATTACTTTATCATATTAAGTGATTAGTGGTTGTGTGTTTGTTGTGTCTTTAAATTTTATTTGATTTTAGTATGTTACTTTTTTCTTATTTAAGACTGTATGTAATATTCAATGACAATAAAAAAATTCCTAATTTATGCATTATTTTTATTGTACTGCTATATACATTTTTTATAAATGTTAAAAAACGATTAATACATACATTTAATATTTGCGGATAAAGCAAACTCTATGCTAATGGAGATTGAAAGCCGATAATTTGGAGAGCTTTGCAATTGATGAGATCTGTGGGGTTTTATCAATCAAATCATCGCCAATATCCAAAGTAGGATCTTCAAAAAAAATCTAATTCATCAGTAAAATTCCTAGTAGTAGTTAAGCCATAGACACTTAGATCTAAGATGATAACAAGCGCTAATTTCTCCTGCATAGAGGTAGCGTTGAAATATTAACACGCTTCTGTTTGGAAGATGTTGTTTTATATGTCAATATTTATTTACAGATAGTCATCTATATCTATATGTACATCATTGTTAGTGGGTTAAAGCAGCACTTTCTTAGTTTTCGTAAACAATTGTTTACTTATTATAAGGATGAAAACGGCGAAGCGTGCTCTCCAAGATTACTCTAGCTTTTAAAATTAAAAAAGTGAACCGCCATATCATGAAAGTTGGCGTTCAAAAGCCGACACAGATATTTTTAGCAACTAATAAAAGTAAAAAGTGCCGTATTTGAGTTCTCGTTCAGAAATTATGTAAAGAAAAAAACACTGATGTATATATACATCATCATTCATTTAAGGGTTAAATATTTACTGTCTGAATTTACTGAATTTCTTATATTTACGTGAATATTACATATTTAATAAATCTAAATTTCACAGGTTTTATCGCATTTATTTAATTCTATTTATTACCTTGCCGTTTTCATCGCTGTACAGCAGCCATGGTTAAGGGAAGACTGAGTTGACTGGTGTCCTTTTGTGATAGTTATAGTAAGTTTATATTTGTAAAATAGAAACAGCATTTCAATGTTTACAAAATAACCATGTGGCCTCAGAATCAAAGTAGGCAACACTGGATGATGTTATAAGGCAATCTGTTAACTATTACGCTACGGAGGTAGTCGGAATGCCTTATATCTAAAACAAGCTGCGCAAATGAAACTAGAAAGTTTGTTGTAAATGGAAGACTCGTGTATACTTTCGAAACGATCACGCCCTTTTAAGCATTTTCTTAAGTACGAGTGGGGACAAGACAGCCATCATAAAAAGTAAAAGAGTAAAAAAACAGTGCGATTTTTTATTTTAAAATTAAAGAAAGACAACATTAAAACCAAAATTGTAAGTAATTTTATATCAGGCGTATATTAGTTGAAGTATCCTTGGCAGTATTTAATCTAGCCAGAGAATTGTTGAAAACTGATAATATTCTTAACCGTACTTCCTTTTTACATTATAAGTAAATACAATAGCTAATTGTGATATCAAGTAAAATAAGCTTTTTTATGCAAGTTCAAGTTTTAACCATAACTTAAAATTACTTACAGAATCTTATTTAACACTATTAAATTGTAGTCGTAATTTAGCTTTGCTTGATTACGACCGAAAGCTGTAAAATTTTGAATATTTAACATTTTGACCTTGGAATAAATCACTTGGTTTGATATAAATAGATTTAAGCAAACAAAACGTCATTTAATAGATAACAAATAAATACTATGACAGTTTGAACAGAAAGTGTATTCAAGCAAAATAATAGACTTTTATGTAACTCAAATACAAAAAGATTCGTTAATCATTTTCATCCAAAACATCTTTATGAGATGAAGATTCTAGAGACAGAAAGAGAAGGGGATATCTCGTTTAATGTATGTGCGAGTGAGAGCGCGAATAGGTGAATGAGGGGAAGCAATTGTACGTGAGTACGCGGGGCAACGAAAGAACGTGCGTATTAAATTTTAACCACACGACATTTTTCCTCAATTTATGGGAACTACACTAAAGCTTTCTGCTGTACATTTTTAGTTCTAGCTCAAATATCACTGTTATAAGTAAATAATATTAATTGTAATATAATTTACATTGTCTTTTATAGAGATTTCAATTGTTATTTCAATTTATTACAGTTTTCGATATTAGTAAATGAAAAAAGAATGCACAAATATATAACAATGAGAAAAATAAATTATATTTTGTTTGGTATAATTACATTATTAATATAGTAGTATTAAAATGCAGTTGTATCTTTATATTATAAATAAAAAAATGGAAATTGAAAACCTTATGCCTGGCAACACACGCACGGCGTCGCAGTCGCGATCTCCCCTTTATTTTCATTTAGTCACTTTCGATTCGCCGTTGAAGTGAGATTGCGCTCGCCTAACAAATAAGTAAACAAGTAAATTTGTGAGTGATCTCAACTGGTGAAGTTTATTGTGTGACTCACAGTGTATCCAAAATGGGGTGTGGAACGAGTTTCGTTAAATATGTGCTCTTCTTCTTCAACCTGGTTGTGGCGGTGAGTACAATAAAGGGCGGGATAACCGGTTTGGTTTCGTGCCGATAGACCGCTGGCTATGGTCAACGGACAGTGGAAACAAATGCCCTACGTGGCTCCTTAGCTTTAGAAAACTACATAAATTTCCATCAGCTACATACCCTTACCACACATCTCGACATTTTTCTGTACCTTAATATTATTCCCATCGTTAAGTTTTTGTCTCATTGTTTCAACTGTTGACCCCTGTAAAGAGGTTGAATGACATCAGAATTTTAGAAATTTTTCCCTAACAAATTCTCACAAAATAAAATCAAAAATTCTAAACATTATTTATCGTATATTTTCCTGATAATTTATAATTACGCACAAATTCTTAAAAATCTTATGGTAGCTTATAATTTAAGTTCTTATTAGTGTTTGCAATAAAGTAATACTAAACCTCATATTGGAAATATTAATGAAATATATATACACAAAAATTACCAATTTGGTAACAATAAAATAATTTCTTTACATTAAAAGCTCTTACAGTATCAACTTATTTTTTTAACTGGCAACTTCATGATCATTCTCTACAGAAATCGTACCAAAATTTAAAGGCGGAAATTATAGTGATCGTAGACGTCTACTACTGGATATAGGCTTTTCAAAGATCTTCATATCGATCACTCTGTTCTAGGTGTAATTTTTTTTTTAAATGTAAGTTACAGCATCAATGATTCAACAGTGTCGTCATGTTAAAATATTAAATACTCCCAAATGAATACTGACTCAATGTCGGTATGTCAATATGACATCACTCGTTTATATAGTACATGAATTGTCCGAGGTGTTAATCAACGCTGTATGGATGTTGCATGACTCTGGTGATGATTATCAGGATGTTGGTGAAAATTATGTTTTATATGCTCCCTAAATTTTATTATCTTATTCATTTGCCTCAACCGTCATCAGTCTGCTGTCCACAGCTGGATGAAATCCCCTCAATGAACTTCAATTAGCTACGTCTTCATTTGCAGACATCTAGGATATTAATTTTTAATTAATTGAATTTTATTTTATATGCTTCCTAAATTTGATTATCTCAATCATTTGCATCAACATCAGCTTGCAGTAGTCCACTGCTGTATATTTGCCTGTTTCAAGGAACGCGAATTATCTCCATCTTCGGCTATTCCATCCAGAATAACCTTTAATTGAAGTTTAATCTTTTTAAGTCTTATAAGAAATTAGTAATTTTAGTAAACTACAAATTGTGTATTATAAAAAATTGTTTAAAATGATTAGTGATAGGTTACTAAATATTTTTGTTGAGCGCTTCGGTCATAAAGATCTATGTATGATCTATAAGATATACTTCTACTAAATTAGTAAACGCCTGTAGTTTTGACAACCCTATATTCTACTGGCATTCATATCAGTTATTTTTTTGAGCTTTTACCCATTATGTTCCATAACCATGTAACAATAAAAATAACTTAATTTATATTCATGTTACCATATAGAGCTATTAATTTGAAGCCGCCGTCGCGTGACGGTTCCTTTTCCCCTCTCCTTCCCTCTCCTTCCCCCACCTCTCCCTCTCCCCCCAGAAGGCAACAGGTACATTTATTGAATAATAAATGATTCGGAAACTTGTGCTCTTTAAATCAAACGACCAACCCTCGCGGTCAGGTCCTTTTGTGTTTCGTCATGGTGCAAAGATCCTGATGCAGAATTGCAAGTGATTCAACTATATCGGATATAATTTCATTAGCTCTATACATATGTTAACATTAATATATTTATAATGTACATATTAATTTTTCTATGTAGTTTTTTTGTTCGACGAAACGATGAGGCGAGGGACGCGTTCACCTGATTTTAAGTGGTTTTTTTTTCGGATGTCGATGCTTTCGGCCAGCTTCATCGGATCCTGAGCTCGATTGAAAAGTATATATATAATATAAAGGAGAGAAGAGAGACGAGGGAAGAGGATTTGAGGAAGGAGGAAGAGGTGGGAGTTTTAAATGATAATGGTGTTAGTTAAGATGGTATATACAACAATGAGTTCGTCCCATCGAGACATGTGTTGTCTCGTTACCTCAGTAATTTCACCAGTTTTCAACACCCTTCAAACCGGAACATAGTAATGTTTGCATATTACTATTTGACTGCGGAAATAAGTGCTGCGATGGTACCTACCAAGACGGTCTCCTATTTTTTTACAATGGTACAGGTTACTACGATCCCACCTGTGGTTAAGTGATGATGTGGTCTATGGTGATAAAGCGCATTAACCTAGCAAATGTTACGGAAACGTATCGCCAGTATACCTCATTAATTTACTACTACATTAGTAATTTCACCAGCATACATCACCCTTCAAACCGGAACACAGTACTATTTTTCGGCTGCAATAGGAGCTGCGGTGGTACCAGTGAATGTAGTTCATAAAGAATGAACTCATATGAAAGTTATGAATTTAAGCTCACTGGCAACAGTATATATGTGACGGTGAATGTTTATCATCAAGTAGACCAGTTGCAAGTTTTGCCATGAACTATCATCTAAAACATTGATTCCCAAAGTGGTCTATAACGACCCCTAGGGGTCTACGTCAGCGAAAAAAAATTTGGGGGTCCATGAAATGGAAATGGGGGTCCACGATAGTGGATCTCAACACATCCTTCTCACTAAAAATATTGACTTATTGC
>DWLS01002852.1:0-17056 GCA_018246255.1 Pachliopta kotzebuea | reverse complement strand
TGGAGAAGTTCACGAAACATGATAATTACCCGCATGTAATTTAGGATCTCGTCTGTTTTTTCCTTATTAGAACAAGCTGAGTGACCGTGGGATATTCACCTGATGGTAAGTGATACGGACCATAATCATTTAACTTTAGTGAGAATAACATACTCATCACCACATTAACGCCTTATCACGTGAAGTGTTAGTTTCATTAGATTACGTTCATTAATTTAAACTAACCATAAACCGGAACTGATGTTTGCATACAACTGTTTGATGGCGGAAATAGACGCTGTGGTGATTCTGAGAGACCATTAATAATTACGATTTCTCATTGAAATTAATTAAAATTTATAAAAATGTTACCATAAAAACACTGTTTTACTAATGGTAGATCTCTATTATAATGATGGTAGGTTAAATAAGTCCCACCTTAACTTCTATTGCAACCGACAAACATTACTGTGTTCCGGTTTGAAGAGCGTTGTAAACTAGGCAATGAGCATAATGTGGTGATGTGTATCATCTTAACCAGTACTATGTTGTTATAGGGAAACGTAACACTTACCATCAGGTAAAACGTCTTGTCGCCTCGTCAAATAAAAAATATTTCTAATTCTTTACGTATAATTATACGTTATTTAACTGCCTTTATAGCTGAGCAGTTAGTTTTGTAGTATGGAGATCCCTGATTTATTCTCTAAAGTCCCAAGGTATGAAACTTTCCTAGCTACAATAGATCAAAATTCATCATACTTTTGTTCTGGAACATTGATACGTTTTTATGTATATATACATGTACATATACATAAATATATATTTTTATATATATATACATAAACATTCATACATGAACGTATTTTGCAAGACTGCGCTTATCTAATATATATACATCAGACATATAATCACTAAACATCATATGATATAAAAGTACAATAATGAAAAGTTTTACGTAAATAAATATTTTTTAAGTATATCTACTCTTATTATATACTATATTCAGAAAATTAAACAAATGCTATAGTAAATAAATAAATAATTTATATTACATATTTGGACATAATAAAATGTAACTAAATTTTCGTAGTTATCTTTGTTTATCAATAATATCAACAATTAACATTTATTACCACCATTATCTATAACAGAAAAACCTTTGTGCTTAATGCATAATAAATTCGTTGAGGTTCGACAAAATTTGCAAGCGGTAATCCCACCATTATCACTGCGATAAATAATTCGACCACGTCAATTTTAACATTTTTGGATTTAATTATCGAAAAACATAATTTATGAATGTAATATTCGTATACTGTGTTATATGTTTTATAAAATATATAGGGCTTAGTTGATTAAAACTAATTTCACATAAAATGAATGTAATTTTCATTAGTCAATAATATCATTACTGATAGTAGGTCTCTATTGCCGGAGACCATTTAGGTACATAGGTACCACCGCAGCTCCTATTTCTGCCGCCCAATACTAATGTGCAGACATTACTATGTTCCGATTTGAAGTAGATAAAGTTATGTGATTGATGAAATGATGAACGATATGTTAGTGGAATTCCTTAGGTAATCAGACTAAACACCTTTAGTTTCAACGCGACGAGCGCAATGTTATTCTGTGTATACAATCTTAACTAAGGCTGCGTTGTTGTGGGAAAGCGTATTACTTAACATCTGGTGAACGCCTTATTCGTCTTATAAAAAAAAAAAACAATCAATGTAATTTTCATCAATCAGTATTATCACTAACTAGAAGAAATGCCTCCAAGAAATCTTTTTTGCTGCTTCTCTTATTAATTCCCATTTTTGTATATAATTCATATAGTTATTTAAATGCTAATTAATATCACGTATTTTTAGTACAGATGTCCCTTAACAGAAATTTACACTGTTCAGCAAATTGTATTTATCTATTTCCAATAGATTAGTTAGCACAAATCAACTGTAAATACGATTTTCAACTTCGCTTTAAAGTGTAATCGCGGCATAAATTTTGGTATTTACTTTTAAACATGAATATAATTTTTATCAGTTAGTTATCCAAACTGAATTACTACTTAATTAACAACATATTTTGTAACGAAACAAATATATGTAGTGGTTAATTAAATATTGATTTTAATTTACGTGAATTATAACTCAAATTTTTAGAGGAACGTACTTGATCTTTTATTACCTTAATAACTCATCCCCGAAATAAGTTTAAATTTATGACTAAATTTTTATTCATATTACATGTGAGTTGTACTTATATTAATGTTTTTCATTGTTATAAATATTTATATTTTTGAATTACCTATATTCGTGTACTCGTAGACCTAAGACAGACAGCAAGATAATGCTAAAGGCATTAAATCCACTTTTACATTACATGTAAAAAAAATAATTTACCCAAAAAATTGTATCTGATTTATACGACCTTCAATTTAACACATGAACTGCACCGTAATATTACAAGTAATATTACTGTACCACAAAAGTTACAAGTCCTTAAAAAAAAAATTCAAGTAGTTTTTTTTTAAGGACTTTATTGGATTCATACTGCATAGAAGTTGATGCGAATTAAATAATCCTTTTCATGTTAAATTATATATCATAACAACTGTAACAACGTTATTCTGTAACAAAATAACATTTAACCTGTCAAACTTTAACATTTGTCAATTTTTAGAGTTTGACTAAATTTTTTAATAAATGGATAAAGATTATTTGCTATCACTACCCCATTTACTATGTAGAAATGTTTTCAATACCAAGTGAATTGAACTTCCGCTAGTTAAACAAATTTTCTTAAAAAATTGTGTTATAGCTAAATTTCATTTCACAGCACGATTTTTACAACAATAACATTAATTATTCTTTTTGTTTTATATCAACATTCTCTTCATTTATCATTGCGTTCACTAATTAATGGTTTCCATTTATTAAAAGAATATATTTGAATACTACCACAATTTTATCAATTCTTCAACGAAGTAACCAAATGAAACAAATAAAAGGCTATTGAACTTTTATTGAATATAAAAGAACTTCAATAAAACAAGAAGTAAAAATAATGTAGACATAGACATAGATATATATAATACGAAATTTAATATTTTAGTAATAATATTACTTAGGCTGCCTGCATAGCTTTAATTATCTTATTCTTAGAAATGAAGTTGAAAGGTAGGCTATTACTTTATATAATGGTATAAAGTCTTCATCGTGATATTTGATTTAATAAATACAAATCCATATTACTCTTCTTCCTTCACGTTATAATCTTCTTTTATCATATCTGAAGCATGCTCAGCGATCATAATAGTTGGACCATTAGGATTGCAACTTGTGATGTTCGGCATTATGCTAGCATCTATGACGCGCAATCCTTTTACTTTGTGCACTCTCAGACGGCTATCCACGACAGCAAATTTCGTATCAGAACCCATTGCGCACGTACCAACAGGGTGATTAATTGTAACTACAATTTCTGGACAAATACATCTCCAGTAGTCAACGCTGTTTAGTTTATACGAATTACATTTTGGCCAAAAGTATCTACCGTGAAACGCACTCATGCTTTTAAAATACGTGGTTTTATCAATGTTTTTTAATATACGCACACCTACAATTGTAGAGTTAACATCTCTTAGATCATCAAAATATTTTGTGTATATTAAAGGATGATCATAAGCGGAATTGCTTTTCAGAGAGATGTTTCCACGGGAATACGGATGTAATAAATTAAAATGGAACAAAAAGAGAGTGTATTTTTCAATCAGTTTAGTGAAATACTTAACTATCGGCTCTTTGTATATCTTAAAAAAATCTTTAGCATCCGTCGAATTCTTCGGATAAATTGCCACCTGGGATTGAAAATCTGGATAAGTAGCGTTTTTATATTGCGAATAAAATACAGCTATATCCAAGTCCCTAATATGTGCCATAGGTCCAGTTCGATTGACAGTGTACAGTGCCAAGTCAAGATGTTTTTCAGACTCAGATTTTTGTTGTGATAAATTACTAAAAATTGGCAAATTAATAGTGATGTGATCTTGCAAGTTTTGGCCTACGCCTGGTAAATCAACTTTACAGTATATGTTATGACTTTCTAAGTGATCTTTTGGACCAATACCGGATAACATTAATAACTGCGGTGAATTTACAGTGCCACAACTCAAGATTACTTCAACTGAAGCATGTATAATAATTATTTTACTCTTGTATTCTACTACAACACCATAAGCTCTTAAAGACTTATCAATAAGTACTTTTAGAACGAAAGCATCTTTTATTATTTTAAGATTTGATCTATTTTGTATATGATTTAAATATGTGGTAGCCGTGCTGGCTCTTCTCCCATTATAGGCGGAACCTCTAAACATTCCTGAACCCATAAGCTTTGCCGCTTGTAAATCTTCGTGTGATTTAAAGCCCATTTCGTCAAAAGATTCTAGAACCTTTAGAGCTTGTTCCCTATTAGTGACGTTAAATGTATTGATAACTTGCGGTCCTTCAGTACCGTACGTATCACGTATATATGGATTTTCCAATAACTTCTGATCTTGTAGACTTTCAGCTTTTTTACTGTACTTTCGATGAATATCTTTATGCCATTCCGAATTGTTTAATTCGTGCCATTTTTGATAATCATAACTAATACCTTGAAAATAAGCCATACCGTTAATAGTACCACTACCGCCAAGAACTTTTCCTCGGGACCATTGAAGTGTTTCATTAATTAATGCACCATATATTCGTCCTGTTGCAACAGTTTTATAATTCCAATCGATCTCACCATTAAACAATTCTTGATCAATGAACGGTATCTAAATATTTAAAATTCTTTAATCAATTAAAAATGTGCAAATGGAGGTCATCAGGTATTTCAATAATTTTAACAGTAATAGTAACCTACATCTTTTTTGACACCAAAAAGTAATACATAAAATATGCTTAGTCTTTGATATAATATTTATATACCATACATTATTAAATGGGAGGATAACAATACAACCTGCTTTCTATTTATTACTTGTAAGATTTTAAAATGATTAACGAAATTTCGGATGTGAATTAAGATTGCACAAATGATCCGTAGTACTTTGAGATAATAAAATTTTGGAAACTCTATGGAATTTTAAAAGATGTTAGAGTTTCTAAAGATTATACCTTTTTGGTTCTTCAAACAGAACCTACTTTTGGCCATTAGTAGTTGTGTCAATTGATTGATGTAACGAGAGAGATACTCTGTACTTCTACTTTCTAAACTCTCACATAGTTATAGATAGACACAAAACTTACAAACAGTTAAACTTTCTGCTATGGTTAGCAGTTATTTAAAAAAAAAAAACTAATTTCACTTACATAAGTCTCAAGTGGTGGATCACCACCCGCTTCTAAAAGCAAAACATTCCAATTCTTATTTTCTGTTAATCTATTAGTTACGACGCAACCTGCTGTGCCCGCTCCTACAACTATAAAATCAAATATGTCGCCATCTGAAAAAAAATAAAGAATTGAATCAAAAATGTGTAATTTTTATATAAAAAGTCTTTAATTCTTTACATAATATATTTGTTGCAGAAACGGAAGATGGTTTTAAGGTATTTCTATAAAAAAAATTCTTAGTAATCAAAATCGGATAATACAGATTCTTTTGACTTCCAATCAATTACCCTTCATAACTTTATCTGTAGTTAAAATACCACCTACCGTTGGTTAATCAACTACCGTGTTAATCAATAAAAATACATTAAATACTTTAATCACCTTTAACATCAGCACTCGGCATCCATTCGTCGCTTAGAAGACAAACTGATGCCACCATGTAATGATAAGTGGAAATGATGCTTTCAAACACCATTCCCGTACTTGGTTTCAGGCAGGTATTCGTAAGATCGCTTAAAAAAATTTTTATTAATTAATTTTTTCAGAAAATAAGATGCAGAAGAATAGGCTGCAATAGTATGGCCACATAAAGAGATAGCTGTCTGTCTACGTCAACATCCTGACACTAATGCTTCCCTAGACGATCGAAGATCCATAGCCAGACCAAAGACGAAGAGAAAAAATGTAGTGTCAAGAGATATTCAAAAATGAAAAGTGACTGTTGTTGATGTCGACGTGACGATGAGCGACGTGGAGTAAAAAGTGTACGAAAGTTGACTGTTCAACCATATAGTAATAATTAAGCATAAGAATACTAAAGTTGACAAAATAAGATTTTATAAAAAGACTTGAAATATATAGGCAAAAAAATTAAATAAGAGCGTATTTTACCAAACAAGCTTTTTACTCGGAGAAAAACAGTTTTCTAACGAAAGTTACTTTTCTATTTTTTGTAGTTATAATAATCTTACATTATTCAAAATAATAAAATTTAACTTTTACGTTTTTACAAAGAACTACAAAAAGTATATACTTTAACAAAAATGTTAATAAAATTTCATTAAAATTTTTTGCAGTTACCCTTCATTTATATTTCGTACAATAAATTTAAATGTTGTGCTAAAAATTATAGAGATATGTAATATCACACAAAATGTTACATTACCACATTTTTGAAATTTAGTCCGACTTCCCGATACGAGACTACCGAAATGCTGAACTCACACTGACTTCTTCTTTATATATACAACGATAAACTTTAATTCTTAATTTTTATTATTTTTGTTAGTAATGAGGAATGTGAATACTTATAATCCGTTAACGAGGACTTTTATAACGTATTCAATCAATATAAATACGGTTTGCATTGTTTTAATTTGCTATAACACTAACACTAAGTATACGATGTAGAAAGGATATATTGTCAGTTTCATGCTTACGGTACAATTTCTATACAAACGCAAGGTAATCGTAATTAATGAATTAAAAATTATTCAAAACTTTTCATTGCCCACATAATCTAACAAATTATATGAAAACTGATATGAAACCTGTTCATTTACTGCATTTAAGTTTATAACGGTTATTATAATAATGAAAAATTTATATAATTAACAATGAAAGTACCAACCACATTACCATAGTAGAACATATATGCTTTTCATTTTATTAAATTAAAATAAGTCAATTTAAGCCAGGAGAAAATAAAACCAATTAAAATTCAAAGTAACCTTTTTAGGCTATAAAACGGTTGGAAAAAACACTTTAGAACAATAACGCGCCTGAGGAAAAGGATGTTTATGGAACGCCTCATTACAGTCCTAACCATAAGATGTATGATAGCATTTCTCAATAAAATGAAATTTCAATAGCTACTGCGTTCTAAAAACAGAGAGAAAGTTACACTGCAATGCTTACATTATTATTTAGTCAATTCAACAGCATCAAGGTCTCTAGTTGTTAAAATAATATTTACATATTACCGGAAAATCATAAGGGCAATTTTTATTTAGAGAAATTATAGTAAAAGTAATAATATGGCTAAAGTTTACACATATAGTCCAAAATCAACAATTAATATTGTCTGAAATTGGGAAAACCTTTATTTACAATTTTCGGACATTTCAGAAAATATTTCCAAATTAAATCAAAATTGTAATATAATAAGTAGATGTAATTTTACTAATATAACTAAAAACTAAATACATCGTTTTGAAAAAAGATTGCTAGTTATCGTACATTTTTTATCAGCATATGTTGAAACATTGACATTCGTGAAAAAATATGTAATACTATATAAATAATACAAATCAAATTAAAGTATAATAAATGATAACACATTCTAGCATACAACGACTTATATCTTGTCATCGAATTAGAGAAAAGTGAAGGGTGAGAAATTTATTGCCCTTTCGATTGCGAACAGCCGAGTTCAGTGCTAACAAAATTACTCTTCAGCGGAATGAGTATAAGTAAACGAATTTGTCACTACTAACGCTGCGTGAAGAGAGCTACAACTATATGATCTCCAAAGTACCTTCAAAATTAATTAATATTTTAAAAGCATTATCACAGCGAAAAAAAATATGAAGTTCTTTG
Source organism: Pachliopta kotzebuea (assembly GCA_018246255.1). Lineage (NCBI taxonomy): Eukaryota > Metazoa > Arthropoda > Insecta > Lepidoptera > Papilionidae > Pachliopta > Pachliopta kotzebuea. Next base: position 9,089 of record DWLS01002852.1, on the reverse strand, counting down.
TTACACTGCCACCTGACAGAAACACACTACCGTAAAGAAGACCGGTCTAGTAACTACCTCTATTCTCTTGAAGACTTTCTTCTTGTTCCCGTTCTTGTTTGGTCGATTTGCTCTAATTTTCATTTATGTTTAGCATGTTTAGTGTTAAGCTGAAACTCTATTACAGCTTCTGGTTTATACCATGTGTATGAAACCAATTGCTTAACTTCACAATACCAATGTTAGATCTTACCACGGTGAGGTTAGTTAATGATTTTTTACTGTATATGTAAAATAGTGTTGTGGATGGGTTGACAATTTCCTTATCTAAGTAGCTCATGGATCCATTGAACATTTAAAACAAAACAAAATATTCTCATAGGTGTTGTTAAAAATTATAAAAACATATATAATAAATATAACGTTTGTTTGATATGTATAAGTGATGGATATTTAAAATCTGCTATATTCACCACACAATTGTAAAAATCCACCGTAAAACGACGGCTAAGGAATAAGTAATTAATTTTACTGAATTTGTATATTTAGAGTTTGAACAGAATATTATATATAAAGAAGTTTTTCTGTAACGATATTCTTCACAAAAACTAAAGACGCCTGTACCTCGTTATGAAAGTTTTTAAATACATCTGCATAAATACAAAACTAGCTGATGGACTTCTGTGCTGTGTCTGGAGCAAGATTCTCTCAACGTCTTGACGACCAAATTACGTCCTCGTTGAAAAGATTTTACGTCTTAAAAATTTGTCATGCTATTCTAAATTAGTTTTAACGAACTCCATGTAACTTTTGTTAAGGCAATATTTTCACAAAATGTTGCCTTAATAGAAGTACCTAATTTTGCCTTAAAATGCACAAAATTACGTGTATAGATTAAGAAAATATTTTTGGCTATTTCGTATTTTAGGCTTTAAATTATTATTGGGGATAGTATACACGAGTAAGTAGCATTAAAATTGTAACAAAAGGAAATGAAATAACGTTTTTTAAATGTAAAGTCTGGTTTGCTATATAAATATGTGGACGATTACTAAAATAAACAAACTATCCAAGGCTGACTATCCGTTTTTTTTTTATTCTGTATATATAATTTACATATTTGCAACTTATTTCCTGTATCTTTATTTGTCTAAATAAATAAACGGCTTAGCTTATTTCATCTGCTCTGCTGCGTTTTTGTGATAACCGCTATTTTTCTGCTTGTATATTATAATACAATAAAAAGCATTGTACCGGAAACTATTCATTATTATTACATGAATCTAATAATAACTACAAACAGTATTTACATAACTTTTTAATATCTTTCTATTTTAGTTATTAGACCTATGTCTCTCGGTATGTTTACCAGTCTGTGTAGTGTACAAAATATTAATACTGGAGTCCACTGTAATAAAAAAATTAGATTTTTGTAATCTTATTTTGAGCTACATAGATAAATATTATATAGAACAAACGGTTTTCACTGTCTACATGGTGAAGATAAGGAGAGAAAACATGTTTAAGCTGTCATCATCATCGGATGATAGACGCTCTCTACAAGACGTGGACTGGTTTTAAGGTACGCATATTAATTCTTAAATCTGCATTTGATATTAAGAATTATGAGCTACAAGTTTTTTATATACAAAAGAAATAAATAAGGATCCATTAGTAAGGATCTCAATGAATCCATAGACATCAGAATTACAAGTAGATATCATGACATTTTTCAAAAAATATATTATTTCAGAACGTTGACTGATAAAAGACAAAATATAGAGTAATTTTACGGTACAAATTTCTATCCATCAACTTTTAATGACACAAAAATATTTTGAAATTATAGATAGAGAATTTTCTACAGAGATACTTTTGTAAGATTTACATAGTGAAGCGATCAGACGAATAAGATTATGTATCGGAAAAGATAGTCATTCACTATAAACCATGTTATCTTAGTAATTTTACTGCCTAGAGTCCACTTTAAATTGAAACACTAATACCGCCTCATCGCACTTTTGGAGAGGTGTCGTCCTTTCCTAGAAATTACCGAAGTTTTATTCGTCCGGAAATACCGCCTTCGCAACTTGTTTCATGAAATAATTGTCCGTGACATAAATGGTTATTTCTTCAGCCTTGTCATCAGCTCTACTTCTCTCTGAGATCATCAGAAATTTTCCCACGTAACAACAAAAGTATTATAAAAGTATGATATAAGTAAGGCAAAGCCGCAAAGAGTTAATCCATGTGATGGGTTTCTTAGAGTCTATAAACTCTTTAGTGTACACCGCAATATTTATTGATACTACAATAAAGAATAGTTTATTGCTTACTAGTGAACTAATAGAATTTATCCAAAAATATACTTTTAAAATATTTAATGTTTTGTTAAAATTTAATGCCTTCTTGCGTTATTAATAATGGTTGATTAATTGGTGCATAGCCTTTTCGTTATATGAATGACAACAAGTACCTCGTCGCTTGTCATGATTTTGTTATACTTTGACAGTAAATGCCACTTACTGTGTAAAATCGACAACTGCAATGACAAGAAGTTGATTCAGAAAGAGTATTTTGTAAAGCAAAACAACCTGGCTAATATTAACCAATTTAAAGTTTATTGCATGCTACGAATACAATGATAAATAAAACAAGTCACTAAAGGCTATTAATTACTGATAATCATTAGCTAATAGCTAATATACTTAGGAGTATTTACATAGACATTAAAAAAAATTAAGTTTAATAACACTGTTTTTTAGTTGTATGCTGTTGTCATATTACTGTAGTTAGTAAAATTGTGCGAATAACGATACATAAAATCTTACTACTCAGAGTGAAAAATTAAAATACGAAGTAATAATAGCTATTAGATAGCTTAATACGTAGACGTCGTCTTAATCCAATATAATTTTAAAAACATTTTAAACAATACATTACTACTACATATCATTGCAACACTTGAGTTCAATCTCGCAACGTCATGAACAATGCGTCTACTTTAAGTAATTTCTAAACATACTATATGTATGTATATTGAAATTATAAAAGAATTAACACGCATTACCATTGACGAACGTTTACCAATCATTTGTGGATATATATCTTAGCCCCACTAACCCGCATTGGGCCAGCGTGATGGGATATGACCCAAATCCCCCATTTTTAGGAGAGGTCTATGTCCAGGAGAGGGCGTATATCGGCAGATAATGACATACCTTAAGCAAATAATTACCCAATTTTTAGTTACTTGTAGTAGTACAAAGGTCTTACGAGAATTAAAAAACAGAGGCCGAAATAAGCTATGAATACTAGTAAGAACTACGAATCACAAGGTTTCTATTTCAAATCCATAATCTTCTTTTATTAAATCTGAACCACGTTCAGCGATCATAATGGTTGGACCATTAGTATTACCACTTGTAACATATGGCATTATGCTCGCATCGATGACGCGCAACCTTTTTACTTTATGTACCCGTAGACGGCTATCTACGACAGCGGATTCAGGGTCGGGTCCCATAGAGCATGTACCCACTGGATGAAAAACTGTAGCTACAATGTCTGGACTAATGCATTTCCAATATTCCAAACTATTTAATTCATACGAATCACACTCCGTCCAATTATATCTACCAGGGAATGCGTTGATGCTTTTAAAATAATCAGTGTCGAGAATATTATTTAACATCTGTAAACCCTCTGCTGAAGCATCAAGATCCCTTAAATCATCAAAATAGTTTGCATAAATTAAGGGATGATCTTCTGGTAGATTACTTTTTAAAGAAACATTTCCCCGAGAATATGGATGCAGCAAATTAAATTGAAATAAAAAAAGGCCATGGTCTTCAACAAGATTTGAAAAATGTTGAGCTATGGGTGTTTTGTAAGTCGAAAAAAAATTTTTAGCTTGTGTTGAATTTTTCGGAAATATTACCAAGTGGGACTGGAAATCAGGAACTGTAGCATTTTTATCATTTGAATAAAATACCAAAATATCAGAAATTCTACCTTGCGCTAAATAACCAGTTCTATTATAGGAATACAGAGCTACATCCAAAAATTGTTGAGATTGATTTTCATATCCCGATTCATTACCGAAAATAGGAAAACTTACAATAATATGATCTTGCAAGTTTTGGCCTACACCAGGTAAATTTGCTTTACAAGGTACCTTTTTTGATTCTAAATGCTTTTTAGGACCAACGCCGGATAGCATCAATAGCTGGGCCGAGTTTATAGCTCCCGCACTTAAAACAACTTCAAGAGACGCAAATGTTGTAATGGTTTTGTTGTTATGTTTGACTACGACCCCATATGCTGCAGACATGTTATTAATAAGTACTTGTTGTACAAATGCATTTTTCATTATCTTAAGATTTGTTCTGTTTTGAATATTACTTAAATATGTTGTAGCCGTGCTCGCCCTCTTTCCATTATACGCTGAAGCTATAGATATACCTGACCCTAAAAGGTTTGCTATTTGTAAATCTTCACGAGTTGTAAATCCCGCTTCATCCAAAGATTTGAGGATATTTAAAGATAATTCTCTTTCAGTACTATTAAACCTGTTTAATATTTGGGGTCCGTTTTGACCATACGTCTCTCTTACCAGCGGATTCATTAACAATTTTTGATCCTGAAGACTTTCAGCTTTTTTACTATATTTACGTAGAATGTTCGGATGCCATTCCGGATTGCCAAGATTAAACCATTTTTGATAATCATAGTCGAGTCCACGTAAGTACACCATACCGTTGAGTGTCGAACTTCCTCCGAGAACCTTCCCTCGTGGCCATTTCACTTTACTATCTACATTAGCCCGATTTGTTTTCTCAGTTGCAACAGTTTCATACTGCCAATCCACATCGCTGCCTAATAAAGAAAAGCCAAGTTGTGGTATCTGAAAATCATAACAATAAACCAGGTATTAACTGATATTTGCATTCGAGCAGCACTTTTTGTTTTAACTCTTTGAATCCGATTTCGTTTAAACTGTTTCTCTTATTAAATTAACTAAGAGACTGTAGAAAGGAATCAACCTAGATGTTTTGTGTAAGACAACAATTCTAAGAGTAATTATATATGTTGTGATCGCTTAGCAATAGCAATAATAGCACAATAATTGCAAATAAGATACTATTTAAGCACGTGTCGCTACAAAAAATATGTTAAATGATAGACACGCGATAATCAGAAGATCATTCATAAAACAATTTCTTTATAAAAAGTTTTAACTAAACTTACTGTGCGATTCTCGCTATCGATAGACATTCGCACGACATCACCCGGATTGAAAGGCAACATGGCGTTACATGCTAACTGATCGTTCATTATTAGGGATACCACTATCAAGTAAACATCTTTCCCAGTAAGTCATATTACATGTCACGTTATTTTAATGATAGATTTTACAAAAATTTAATAAAAATCTGCAATAAATGGGACTACTTACATATGATTCAACAGGCGGGTCACCGCCCGCCTCTATCAGCAAAACTTTCCACTTTTGGTTTTCGGTTAACCTATTCGCTACAACACAACCTGCCGTGCCCGCGCCAACGATGATGAAATCGAATGTATCCTCATCTGGAATTATTAAACACTTTTTTTTAACAATTATTTATATTTATTACAAAACCTCTGTAATACAAAACATGATACATGTTGTCATGGAGTTTTTCTATTTAACTCGTCCACCATCGTCATTTTAACTCGTCCTTTAAACGAAGTGGTTTACATATTATCTATTATCAATAATACATTATAATGAAAATTCTGCATGGTCTAACTTACACTTCATCTAATTGTTTTATCAAAATGCGTTTCAAGGGAAAATCCAAAAAGACTACTTATAAAATATTTAATTACATAAAAAGTAATATGCTGTTGCAATTATACACATGTTCCTCTTATACAGTTATGCTCTTGATGTATGTTACATTTGAAACCATTTATTTAACGTATTGTATAATAGTTTTTCAAATACAAATTTATTCCCGTACTAGAAATTTATTAATATACATAAAAATCCACACAATGTCAATTTCAAAAAGAAAAAATTTTTATGCAGTCCTCTTTTTCCCCCGATTAATTATTAAAACGACTGTAATTGTACTTTGGAAGAACTGTATAAGGTATCCGTGAATGTAAAATGGCTTAATATTTTTTGGTTTTTGAATAAAAACTTACTTTTTTTAATCTCCTTAAAAATGTCCCTAAATATATAAAATGAAATCGATGGATCCGATATTATTTTTTTAAGAATCGTTTCATTTGCTTACTTCGCCATTTTGACATAAATTAGCTACATTAATAAAATTATTTCACCTTGCACTTCAGCACTTGGTAGCCATTCATCGCTTACTTGACAAGTAGATGCTACCATGAACTGGAAAGTTGATAGGATAGTTTGGAAAGCGGCACCGGTCGACGGCTTCAAACAAATATCCATGATATTGTTTCTGAAATTACCAAATATAACATATATGAATACTGCACATAATTTTAGAAAAAAATTTCCATACATTTACGAGATTCAAAGTACAAAGCTTTTAACTTATACAATACATTTACTTTAACAGAGTGGGACATGGAAATCTCAGAGATTACGGATTAATAGTCTAAAACTGATTTTAACTTTTTTTTATTTATTTAAGTACACTTTGAAAAATCATTATAAGAATTGGCCGCTTACCCAATTATAACTGCTGGTTATCAAATCAATTTAACACATCTGTAGTTTGAAAAATAATATAAACTACACAATTCCCGTGCAAATAGGCAGTTATCAAAATAGAAATGTATACTGGGAACACAGACTGTATTATGATGATCGACAAACGTTATAACAAACCCGGATTTTTAATAATATAATCGTATATTCCTACTATCTACTTCATATACGATTAATAGAAGTGAACATCTTCTCTGCCATTTTAACCACCAAACACCAATATTTATAGTTCTCCCTCCCCCTTTACTTAATTTAGGAGATTTTTTACTAATGCTATTGTGAGAATGACCTGAGATACCGTTGGAAAAATACCGTTTTGTTAACTTTTACGTGTTCAAGGCAATAAAAACTAAGTTAACGTTCTTAGTATCGTCAATGTCCCTAATTACGCTAGTAATTATTTCTACAAATAACAGCGTTGTTACACATAGTACTTTGAACTACAACGTCACAGTAGCAATGATGTTCTTAAAATTTATCTAAAGGTATGAATATTCATTAGGATAGTCTAGATTACCTTATTAATATTCCTTTACTTATACTTATTTTTTGCATACTTGTATTTACGAGAAATGTGAATAAGATACGGTTCCAGAAAATTAATATCGCTGCATATGCTTCATGTCTTTAATTGTATGAGCCAATTTAAATTTGCAATTTTGGATATTTCTTTTATAAAAGTTTATAAATATTTAGGCACCCACAATAAATGTGCTCTTAAGAACATCAGCACCTTTTCTGGTTCCTTCATTGAGCCTAAACTTAAAAATAATTTAATTTACAGTAAATTATTTGACCAATATTAGTTTTTACATAAAGTAGATGTGTAAAAATTACGAAATTGAGTTATTTTTAGTTCTATGTAGTTCATGGTTAGATTAATAAGTTAAAACTAAACCTGCGCACGTATTATTAGCAGTTCCAGATCGCCTAAATGGGACTGCACTCTTTAAAAACTAAACCTGTGTATCGATAGAACCTCTGTCGTTTTGAAGCAATCATTTTATTATATATTATATATATTAGTGAGTGATAACATTTTGTAGGTAATGAAAAATTCTGTTTACGAATTAGACTAGTAGCAGGCCATTTGGGATATTGATTAAACGTAGAAAATTAGAATTGGAATTCATCATCGTTTGCACCAGTACGTTCCCATATCTCGGCTGCACAGTAACAATACAATTGATACATTAAAGTTTGATCACATTAGATGTTTTTAATTTGAACCTTATTACGTGCGATGCGGTGCGAAACGGAAAATAGAAATGATTTTCTATTTTCTGTTTACAAATAATTATATTTCTGTAGTTACATAATGTGCTCAATAATTTATCTCGGCATATTGCGCACAGAGAACAGATAAATTTCTCAACAAAAGTTTTGTAGCGTCTTAAAATAGGTGAGATATATATTTATAGAAATATATCTAACAGCGCTATATATACAGAAAACTACATCCGTCTTCTTTTAAAACCGAATAGGTTAATGTTTTATCATGATCCCACCAAATTTTTTTATTATTCGACGAGGAGACCAGACTATCAAAATATTCCCGTGATGATAAGTGATACGCCTGTCCATAACAACATGACGATACAATGGATTCGGATACTAGGTATAGGAAAACGAGGATCGGTGATATTAATTTCAAGAGAACTGTATTATATTCCAACTGTAAGAAACATAAATTAAACGCTGTAAATATAAACGTATCAATCTATCATTTGTTAAACTGGAGATAGCACAAACTATATTTACTAAATGTTGAGAGTATAACCATAAAGAATTAATATTTGTCGAATTTGAGGATATTCCAACAGATGATGTACACAGCACCGCATTGTTCACGTCGCCTTGAGCCAAAAGGTTGTGGAGTTTCGTTCCCTCAGTAATTTCACTATCTACAATACCCTTCAAACCGGAACGCAGTAATGTTTGCAATCTATTGTTGGTTATTGTCCGGTGCAATAAGAGGTGCGGCGCTACCTACCTAGATGGTCGCCGGCAACGAAAACCTACCAATACTATATACTTCTGTTGTGGTGATGGGGTCTGCCATAGTAAAGCGCGCTTACTTAGTTACAGCTTATTTACAAATACAAATATACTTTATTGTGCACTATCACAGAGTTACAAAAAAAAAAGATTGTACATCAGGATTTTCACAAAAGGCGGTCTTATCGCTAACCAGCGATCTCTGCCAGACAACCTTTGGGTAAAAATTTAACTAGTAGACCAAACCGGGAGGGTGCACACGAACAGTGAAAAGAAATTATAAAATAAATAAATAGTAACAATAGAAATAATAATAAACATAGAATAATATAATACAATATGTCAGGGAATTTACTATGTAAATAATATATAA
>DWLS01002851.1:0-17069 GCA_018246255.1 Pachliopta kotzebuea | reverse complement strand
ATCTCGCTACAAATATAGGCAACTGTTCGGGATCCGTTTCTTTCAGGAGACTTATAATGTCCTCCATATTACGAGTGGTTTTCCCCTGTCGGTTTCTTATTTTAGGACGCCTATTTACACATTCAAATAGCAGCGATTTTGCCGTAACTATGTCATCTGATAAAAATGCACTTTCACAAATTTGCAAAAGACTTTGTTCATCCATCACGTCTATTTTATTTTGCACAAAGGTCAAAACTTCACTAATGACTATATTACAATTACTACATTTTAATTTTTTTGATAAACTATCAGTAGCCATCTTGAAAACTAGCGGCTCTCGTGTGTACTCAGCGGCGGTCGCGCGCGAACTGAACATTTATTTAAAATGTTCAACTTCTCTTGTTTAATAATTTATAATTATTTTCTCCTACATTTACATGCAACTATTACATGTCCAGGAAAAGGTTGAGAGTATCAGGCCACGAAGAAGAACAGGTGATCTTGAAGTGTACTGACTAGATCAAATTAACAGTAAATGGCTCATGAATGCACGAGGAAGGCAGCCATCAAAGAGAAGTGGCGTCGTGTTGTGAAGCTTGCCACCCGAACTGATAAACACGATCACTCTGTCAGGAGTAATACCGTCAAAGAAAAAGATGTAATATATGCATCATCTAATCTTAACAAGTCTATAAAATAATGCCTAATGCATTAATTGTTTATTTTCACAACATGTATAAAGGATCATAATATCACTAAAACAATCTCTAGACATCTACTATGTATATTTTAATTTTGCAATAGAGACATAATGTACTAAAAATATTACCACTAATTTGATAAATTCTAAAACTTTTCTTTTTCGTTGATAAAAATATTACTTTATTCGGAGAGTTATTTAGCGATTGTGACATTTAAATCTTTTCTCTAAACGAAGTGAAGAATAATTGCTAAATGAATTCTACAGGCGCTTTAAAAACAAAGTTTTATTTAACCATTGCTTAGAAGGTTTTATAATATAAATAAAAAGGTACTAATAATAATAAATATATACCGTTAACAAGAAAAGGTTACTCTTCGAGGAATAACGAAATTTTTTATATAAACAAATTCGTGCTTATTCTTTTACAAATTAATTTATGTTTGTGAAAAAAGCTACTTCGAATATACTCCGTTTTTATTTATTTTAAGAACTACGCAGTGCAAAATATTAATATTATATGGCTGTGTACTAATCAAAACTTTAACCTCCTCTGTAACAAAAAACGCAAAAGTAAAATGTATAGAGTTAAGAAAGTTCCATCAGTACAAAACAATCTAAATAGAAAGTTTTATAACATAGCGCTTTGCAATTTTTATTAAATGACACGTATGCGATCTCTTTTTATGTATAATGAGTAATCATTTTAATTTAATTTTATACAATGTTAAATGACAATAAGGCCAAAGATAGACAAGCGTGCTTACCCGCAGTAAACTATTAGATGTAACAAGACAAACAGGTTTAAACAAACCTACCACCAACTAAACTCAATCTAAAATCAAACCAATAACCTCAGTACCATTAGACGAGGTTACCAGATGTAGCACGAAAGTATTTATAAATCTTCGAACCGTAAGAATGGGTGATCGATTTCTATCATATTATTCGCTTTCAATCCGATTCTGATTGACGTGTGCGACGTTGACAAATAATAGGGGAAGGGAGCGATTCAAGAAGAAAGATTATAAACCACGAGTTTATTTCTAAGATTTCTTTACGTTGCACGTTTTAGCAAACGTGAAGAAAAAATATTTTAGTATAAACATTATAATACAGTCCAATTAATCTAAGAGAAGTAATTTAGTCACCTTTATTATACATATCTTGCAAATTCCTTTGAGTAAAGTTTAACTACAATTTAAAGGTTAAGTTATTATACAGGTAAATGTAATAAGAATTGCAGACTTTTATTTATCACATGATTCATCGAAAGAGTTAATGTATTTATAAATATTATCCAGTTACCCAATTTTTGTAAATTTTTCATATAAATATGATAACATCTTCGAAATAGATTTAAGTTACGATAAAATACCAAAACATGTTAGCCAATTGGCAATAAAAAGAAAATCCACTTCGGAACTTGCCGTACAATAATGATAATATAAATATGCACCGGTATTTAAGCTTTCAGCTTTATATCCGCCGCGATGTATAAATAAGAACAAAATATTGGCTAATAATTAAAATGCACAGTGCACGCACGATTATTTTGGGGTCCAATCTACAAGAGAACAAGAGGCTAATAAACTGATTACCAGTAATCATGGAAAGCTTAACAGTTACCACATTAAATACCTCATATGTGATGAATGAAAAACAAAATAATGTAATCTCACATTAGCTATAGTACACTGTTACAAACACCAATCCTTATACTTGAAATCGGTAATATCTACACATTTCCGCATGCTAAGAATAGAGATTACATCGATACTTATTCCAGAGGTCAGTAGAGGTTTACCAGTGGTAGGTCTCTCGTTACTTGCACCAATAGTAGTGCTGCTGAAGCTTTTAATCCGTGAAATACGACGGCCGAACGAGACACCGTGGCCGTTAGCAATTTATCGAGAGCTACCTGAACGCTGCACCAGCTTGTGCCGTAAGCTGTCTGCACCATAATACACTTTATATTATACACCATACTTTAATCAATATAATCCTTTACTATTTACATCCTTTTTCATATATTCTTTAATATAAAACTTATTATTAGAAACATTCATTCCACTTATGGCCATGTAAGGCCTCCTCTGTAAGTAATATCAGAAATATTGTCATTCAATAGCGGATTTAAGGAAATTTCTTTTAGACTATTTGTAGACCACTTTGTGGGTTATTTTAACACACTGTAATCCAGTAAGAAATATTTTCTATCCTTTCTTTAAGTAAATTCTTACCAATGAATATTGGAGTACTTTCATTAAGTTTATTTTAAAACAAAAGTATTAAAATTAAAACTCTTTGGGTAAAATTGGTACTCCTAGTTATTAATGTTGCTACATGATTCTAAAAATCTAACCTATATATCCATATTTTAAAGAAGACACTGAACAAATAAATAATTAATCATTAATACATTAAAACATTCAGAGTGAGTTTAGAGTGACAACTAGTCAGATAGGTTTGCAAAAACTCTATTCTCATCAAAACTGCTTATCATGTAGCTCCGGAATCGAACCATGAATCTTCGTATTAGCCATTAATTCAAAATAATCTAATAAATTGACTTACATCACAAAGATATCTACTTTAGCAAAGTAAACAGAAACGAACGCAAAGCCTTCCCCAAACACATACCGAGCGGTTTCCCTTATGCGAAATGTTAACAAATATTCTATGCAAATATTTCCCCTCTTACAAATCTTATAACGATTATTAGCAAAAGGATTTGTTAGAAAAAAAAAATTACGTCGCACATAAACTGCTAAAAGTGAAAACACTGCCATGCTCTCGCTGATGGATGGATAAATACTTATTATATTAAATTACACGCTTCGTTGCAGTGACCAAGTTAAAGCCACTTTGAGGACACCATACTATATACATATGTATTTTTCTACTAGACGACAAGTGGAACAAAAACATAACAACGCGGTGACTATTAAAATTGTATACACAGCACTACATTTTGCTTATCGCCTGGACGCATTGTGTATATAGTAAACGTACTGGAGAAAGAGTCGTCACCAATTTGGTACTATTTTTCACCTCATACTTGGGATGTTCAAGAAAAGAGCGTACCACTTACTCCTTTAAGGCAACGCAGCCACGATTTGTTGGGTGTTAAGACTGTCCATGGGCGTCAAAGATGATCACTTTCTATCGTTAGAACTGTTCTCACATTTTCCCAGTTTCTTAATAAAATAAAACGATGTAACACTGCTATATTGTAAATACCTTAAATACCAATAATTATTTTCATAAATGAGTACCACAGAACTTCTTCTTAAGTCAGCCTACTCTACCGAAGCAACAGTATATTTATTTATACTCTTTTTACACAAACAAAAAAGGCAGATCTAGTAAGGAAAATGGTGCCATAATACTACAAAGCATTCTCTCCAGTCAATCTTTCAAGATGTGAAGGAAATTAAAAATAGACAACATGTAGACATGGATATTGATATAAACTGTACATATATTGAATACAATATACGTATAGATATATTTAAACACATGCATATACTTACATAAATATATAATATTCATGTAATCGTTCATGTGAATAAACGGAATTACAATTGCCGTAAAGAGCTAGATAAAAAAGAAAAAACTTAGTTGTTAAAAACAAAATAAGAACTGCAACAATAAAATTGATTCGTCCATCATTACATCCAAAATCATTGTCACAGTCATCACGCAAGCATCGGATGGTTTTGTAAGAGTGAAAGCTCCGCGGATTGCGTTCCTCTACAATCGGTACGAGCAACGGTACCAGCCGTACGTCGTTATGGTGAGTATTTTGGTTTAATTCTTTAAAAAAAAGTGAAGTTTTGAAGGACACTATTCATACAAAAAGCAAATTTTATAACAAATAAATAAGGATGAATCAAGGACTAGTGTTATAAAAGTAACATTGAACCGGATGTATAGCGTAATAAGGAGTTATAAGATCTGTAATATACGAGAAATCTGGAGAGAAGCGCTAATAAGAGCAAGAGTGGAGTGGTAGAAATAGTGCGTGGATATGTCATCAGAAATGTTTCAAAGCCATTTGATATAGAAAATTATGTGAGTGAAATCGTATGGATATAAGTGACGGAAGTGCGAAGAATGTGTAGGTTGACTGTGTTTTGAATGATGGTAAGGAAAATGGTTTAACTACTTAACCGCCGAAATACAACATGGGTGTCTCCAAATCAAGAGTGACTAGGCATCTAGTAGGTTAATGTGCTTTACCACCACATACCACATTGCCGGTTAACACCAGAAGGGGACGTGTAAAAGCTTCACTTCGTTCACCTGATAGTAAGTGGTACGCCTGCCCATAACAATCCTGAGCTGTTTAAGATGGTATACACAGTACCACATTGCGCTCGAAACCTGGAGACGTAAGGACTTAGCTTCGTTACCCTAGTAATTTCACTGGCATATAGCACTCTTCCAAACGGAACACAGTAATATTTGCACATTGGTACCTACTGGTAGTACCTACCTAGTCGATCTGCGGTAACTGAGACCATCTGTAACTCCTCCTTCATCCACCACCACTCTTCCATCCACCAATATCGAAGGTGGAATTTATTATTTTACGCAGGACGGTCACACAATAAAGACAATACATCTAACCTTTAGAATCAATGCTAATATAAATTACTCCAACGATTGATGACTTTGACTTTGAAACCTTGTTTCTTCTAGGGTGCTGCTCAAAGTGACCACGCGAACCTGAACAAGGCGGAATTGGTAATGAAGATCAAGGCCCGCCTCGCAACCGTAGATCCATCGAAAGCTAAAGAAGTGGGGGGTGTTTTCCTCTTCAACATCATCAAAGGCACCTCCGTTTATAGCTGGAGTAAGTATTAATTGAAACTAACCTCTGCGAATAATACGAATTACCATAGCAACTTTGCTACAAGTAAATATACTAGTACATGATAGAAATGTAAATAATAGAAGGAAGGACGAATGTAGATAAAGAATAGAGATAAATTGTTCAATTAAAAGATGTATGCGGCGAATGTTTGGGAGGCGATGCAAGGATGAGGACAAAGATAAAATGGTAGTAATGAAAGATGGAAAACCTGTGGAGTGAAAGAGAGAAAAACATGTTAGTGAAAAAGAATGTAAATAAAAAAGAGGTATAAAATAGAATGCATCAAAAAGTCCCTAACCCGCAACACGAAGGGGAACAAATAATAAACAAAATAAAAATATATATACTAGTAATAAGCGCTAACAAGACATAAAATGTAAAAGTAGATAAAGAACTGGTCTAATTCATTGAAGCGATGTATAAGATTGTAAGAGGAAAGTAAGAAAGAGAAAAAAAGTATGTAAAAATGGAATAGAAAGAAAGGAAATAAATTGAAATTATACAAATAGATGATAGACAAGCCTTGGCCCAGCCTTATCAAGGGGAACAATCTTAAATAAAAAAAATACTAGTAACGTAATTATATTAGTAATTAAGTCGCAAAAATAACTAGAAAATATAAAATTTATTAATTATACCGTCAACAGAGACGAGCAGGACGTTCACCTGATGGTAAGTGATATGCTTGCCCATAACGTGTCGCTGGTTAAGATTGTCTATGTCGCCTTGTGAAGGTGTTATGTCTCGTTACCTCAGTAATTTCACCAGCATACGGCACCCTTCAAACCGAAACAGGTAGAAACAGGAGCTGCGGTGGTACTAGTCTAAGTAAATATACCGCCGCAGCTCATATTTCTACCGCCAAATAATAATGTTTAAACATTACAATGTTTCGGTTTGAAAGGTGCTGAGCTAATGAAATTACTGGGGTAACGATACTTAACAATTTACGTCTTAAGACGAAGAGCGTTATATGGTGCTGTGTATACCATCTTAAACAGCGGCATGTTATGGGCAAGCATATCACTTACCATCAAGTGAAAGCTATGTACGTCTCTTAAAAAATATTATAGATTAAAAATAAATTAATTCAATATACTTTTTACTATATAATAGTATAGTTAAAGATACTTAAGACTGTCTTATGATGACGAGCCCAATACAATGTTGTTATATATTATCCTAACTAGCCCTAAATTATTATATTCAACGATGTCACTTACTATCAGGTGAATGACTCGTGCATTGTCATAAAAAAATCATAAAGAATAGAATATTATATATTATTAGTATTATATATAATTATTATAATATAGAATAGAAGTCCATTGCTTTATATATGCTTCCCCCAATAGTGGGGGGTTTGAGCCGTCTCCAATCACGCTGGCCTAATGCGGGATGGTGAGGAGCTAGAGCTTCGTTTGTTGACCAATAAAGTGCACCACGAACAGGAGGGGTTTGCTTGAGTCCCATAAGTGAGATAAACCAGCGGGCGGCAGCTGAAAATCAGTGGTTCACCCCCAATAGGTGAATAATTTACTGAGCTGCGGCCTTTTGTACCACTGCAGCACACACACAATTATATTTTAAGTGTATTTCATAGAATGTAAGTCATAATATTATTGTGCATAAATTCTTATGTTTGCTTATCTGTATGTATGTGTCTATTTTTGTGGTAACAATGAACGTATTTATCTATCTATCGATGAGTTGTTATGGACCCTTTACATCCTCACAGATAAATTTTTTCATTGAAAAATAAAAATGATCGAGTGATCTACGTTGAATCCTTTTTAAACTTGCTACATTATACGTTTTCAGCTTTAGACCTGAACCGGGTCGTGGTGTACGAAGGTGAGCCGGATGAGGACCCGGACACTACGTTCACGCTGAACGAGCACTACTTCAAGCAGCTGGTTAGTGGAAGGGAGGACGCGAGGGTCATCATGCAAGCGGGGAGGTGCTCCGTCACCGGCGACATCATGAGAGCGATGAAGCTCGAACCTTATATTAAGCTCGACTAGGTTACAATTAAACCGGAACTTAGCTACTAGAACAGACATTGCTGTAATACCTAAAGAAGTACCTAAGTATCTTTTTAAAAGATACTTTTTCCGAAGATATATAATAATTAAAAGAAACTCATTTAACTAATACTTAGAAGTACAAAAGTAATTTTGATTGGCCGGCACCACATTGCGCTCGTCGCTGTGAAACGTAAGTTATTAAGTCTCGTTACCCCAGTAATTTCACTATCATACATCACCGTTCAAACTTGAACACAGTAATGATTACACATTACTAGTAGGCGGTAGAAATAGGAGCTGTAGTGGTACTTACCTAGACGGTCTCCGGCAAGACCTGCCACCAATACAAATTGGTATTATTGAGTAAATATTAATGCGCAAACATTATTGTTTGCTACCTTAGTGGTATAAAAAAAGAACCCCTTTATCTGGACCTTGGTCACATTTCTGCATAATAAGAACGAGCTATATATTTATACAGTTTTTACTGGCGGATCCCTTTTGCTGTAGACCGTCTAGATAGGAACCGCAGCTCCTATTTCTACCTCCAAATAGTAAACATTACTGTGTTCCGGTTTGAAGGGTGTTATGTGCTAGTGAAACTACTGGTGTAACGAGACTTAACACTTTACGTCTTAAGGAGAGCGTTATGTGCTGTTTATACCATAATAACCAGAGTCATGTTATGGGCAAGCGTATCGCTTACCATCAGGTGAAAGCCTTACTCGATACGACGCTTCATCGAATGTAAAAAAACCGAAACCGTATTATACCCAAAATGTGCTAGATTAAAAGAATAATAACAAGATTATCCAATATCTTATATTAAGATTGAAACGTTAGAAATCTTTATAATTAACTTTAGCGTTGTGATCCAAACAGGACATGTGAACTCCTTTGTAACCTTCACAACAAACTAACAGCTTAAACTAGATTAATAATCAACAAACAGTATTTTAAATTAACCATATAACATATAAACTATAATTTAAACATATTAAAAAGCTCTACCTAATGATAGTAATAACTTATTAAGAAAGTTTACATGTAAATTTCCTGTTTATAATATGTAATGTAAGAAACATTATAGTTATGATATATTGATAATATCTTTTATTTCTAAGTATAAGTAGAAAGAACAAAATATGTTTTTTTTTTCTAGTAACTTAAGTTTGACAACAGAACGTCACGTAGAAGGCGTATTTACCACATTGTAGGAAGGGAAGAAACAAACGATAAATCACTGGGCGATTTCATTATACACGGCGCCGTTTAGACCCAAAGCATTTACTGTATTATATTTACGATGTTATCACTTTAATTAATTTTATACGTATGAAAAAAGAGGAAAATAATTGAGAAATAACTTCTTGCCTTGCTAGCTCTTGAAATCGATTCCAGGGACCCGAAGTTGCTGAATTTCTTGTTAGTCTGATGGTAAAGTCTCTGTTGCCGAAGACCGTCTAGGTTTCACCGCAGCTGCTATTACAGACAACTGTGCATACAATACTGTGTTCCAGTTTGAACATTTAACATCTTATGAGGAAAGCAAGCTCTTGAGATGTGTTGTATTCCATCTTAACCAGCACAACGTAAAGCAAAGCGTATAAGTTACCATCAGATGAACGCTTTACTCGTCCCGTTGTTGAGTGCAATAAAAATAAAGTTTAGATTTCGGTAGATTTGTAACCTGACTAACACCCTCTCATTTTTATGCTTTGTGATAACGATACGAGCAAGGCGTTCACCTGATGGTATGCGATATACTTGCCCATAACATGGCGCAGGTTAAGGTGGTATACACAACACCACATTGCGCTCATAGCTTTAAGACGTAAAGTGTTAAGTCACGTGTCTCTCTTATTGTATGTTAAATCTGCCTCAATAACAGTGTGGCGCATGAGAGAATATTTTATTTTCCCAAACCCGCACTAATAACGTTTGCGTGTTATTCAATAAAAACCGAATACTTTTACGAATAAGGTTTTATTTATATGTTTACTTGTGGTTTATACAAATATTATATATTTATAATAAATATTTGACGGAATATTTCAAACACTCGAATACCGGTCGCTAAGAATGAAGGAAACACAGAGAGCGTGACCATCGACAATAGGCATTATTCTATTTCTATCATAAAACCAAAGATACTGTGTTGCCACGCCACAACAGCATTCTTCAGCAGATTTAAATACATAATAAATAAATAAATAAAATAATTTTATTTCGGACAACTGTTTGGTCCATAATGGGTTAGTAATTTAATCTTAACAATAGTGTTAGTAATAATTAAAATAAAACTAAATAAAAATAAAAAAAATCGCAATACATGGACGCAACGATGCCAGCCTAACGCTGTTTTAAGGATGAAAGCATTCTAAACAAGTTCGTTTCATCCGTAACCTCTAATCATTTAAAACTATATAACATAATAGATAAAGAAAATTACACGATAACCTTGAGCAATTTGGAGTGAAATAAAATATTGGAGTTACGCAATAAATTTTGAAATATCCATTCCGGTCATTAATCTTTGCCGTGGAGAATGTTTCCAAAAAAAAAACGTAACTAATTAAACGATCTAACATCAGTTAACATGTGACCGGTTGTAAGCTCACCAGCTCTGCTCGTAAGCTTCAACAGACAGGTTTGCGATTACGGTACCGCAAGTCCGCCGGCCGCGCGGTCACCCACCCTGGCACCGACACTACTTGAGATGGAGCCCGATATAAAAACTTTTTAGTATTAAAAAAAATAGTTACGCTCTATTAAGAGGAAGTCGGTTGATGTCTATCAAATTCAAATGTTACTGACATTGGGTAATTAAAATTTGTTGAACAGACGCGTAGAAAACCTTTTTAATTATTTATTTTTTTATTCTCAAAGACGGGCATGGCTGTCTATAACAGCTGCTTTTGCCCGTAATAACGCGGCGTTGGTTAAGATAGTATACACCAGAACCACATTGCGTACATCGGATTAAGACATAAGTTGGCTGTATGGACTAAAGTCCTTTGCCTCTCCCATTAGGGATAAACTAATATCATCATGAGACATAAGGTGTTTAGTCTCGTTCAAACCGTCACTTAATTTATTGAAAAATATTACTTCCCGCTAAATAAAACAAAGTACTATATATTACATTTATTTATTACAAAGTCCTTCACTGGTACACATTAATTAACATTTCGAGTATAAAGGTTACATATAAGTCACATTCTGCTGTGTACCCATTAACATTTATAAAACAAAATAAGAAAAAAATAAAAAAACAATAACCAACAATAATTAGGTAGAAACATTTTTGTAATAGTAACTAAATTTTTCTGCATTTATTTATATACCATGTTTACATATATAATATTAAACATGCTATTTAATTTATGGGCAGATTTACCAACAAACTGGTAAAATAAAAGAATATATTTTTATTTAATATCAAAATCGTGTTTGTAAATAAAGGAGATAAACAATTCGATTTATAATCCCATTGTTCTCATCTTAAGGTACAGTTTATATATATAATCTATTGTATCATCTCGCCCTTTTTCTTCCCCCCTTTTCCTCTTTCCCCAAATCCTCTTCCCTCGTCTCTCTCTTCTCCCTTATATTATATAATTTATATATGTATACACTTTTCAGCTCGCGGAGTCTGAATCCGCGAGCTCAGGGTACGATGAAGCTTTCGCTGCCATAATAGTGGCAGAAAGTTTTAACTTCATCCGAAAAAAAAGTTGGTACTCAAAACCTTCTATGAAAGATTTAATCACCGCTGAATATACAAGGTGAAGGAAGTCTTACAAATAAAAGAACTATAGCTTTTGTAAAAATAAAACCTAGTTCTTGTATTTGTAAGACGAATGACAATCATCGTCGCTTTAACAAAGGAAAATAAATAAACAAAAGCTCTGAATGATTAATATGTCTTTTAATAAAATTCTTCGACTTGTTAACGTACTCCGTATAATATTGCAAGTGACCGGATGTTTACGAACTATTAATTATATACATATTTGAATTCATTTAATTGCGGGGAATGGCAACTTAACAGGAGGGCTAAGGACGGTAGCGCTAGTCCTTGGACTTTAATTAATTACTTGAGTATTTATAGAGTACTCCTATGTACAAAGTTTATTTTATATACATACAATAATAATTTGCAGTATCTTCTTTCTTTATGTCAATTAAAAAAGAAGATTAAATTTTTTATCTGTACACTATTTCAAAATATTTACATTAAAATTAACACTGTACGTAACTATGAAAATAGTCATGTATTAACAATATAAACAAACATACAAACTAGTTTTAATTTTTTATCGCGACTGTACAGGTTAAACAAGATACAGCAAACTCTTGTGCCGGTTCATTCTCTTTATTTACATCCAATTGCCATTCGCACTACAACAGAACCACACATACAAGCTGAAGGCTGCAAAGGAATTAATAGCATACTGCCTGAAAATCAGTTAAAACTTGCAATATATCATTGAAAAGAAATTAAAAATACAATGGCGCGAATATTTACATTCTTAGTGTTATTAACTCTCATCGCATTAACCCATGGTAAGTTTTTTAAGTTACTTTTATCAATAAGCAGTAAATAATTCTATTTATTCAAAATTTTAATGCGACCATCGTAATCAGTTTATTTCTCTAATTTTTTATACCACGAAAAATATCGATGCAAATAACTAATTTAGTTTAAATACATTTTATACTTTAATCAAAAGAATCTAAATCTAATTGATATGAAGCGGCCGTATGATTGTTATTGCATAAAACAATATAAACTTAAGAAATATTCGCTTTTATTAACCAGCAAAGTAAAATATTGCCAGGTTTGTTAGCGATCATACAATGGGATCTTATTAAAAATTTCTAAACGATTATTATTGCAACATTGTGAATATTTTATGTTATTATATATAACAAACGAAAAATAGATATTATCTTTATAACTCTATTATTCCAACGTGTCACAAGCGTAATAATTCATAAATCAATGTCTATTAATATCCATTGACATGTTGGTTTTGTCAAAAATTTAAACATTAAAAAGAAACCGTTTAATGAAATCATATTATTACATGTCAATAGTCTTTTCAGCTATCTCTAACACTAAAGATTTTATCTATAACGTTAGATCAAATAGATGTACTAAAGCAAATTTTAAATTAAGCCGGGGAATGGAAACCAATTATTAATTTGCTTAATATCGCAGAAACTTTAAATTTTCAATATTATTATTATTATATACAAGGTAGTCTTTGTCTTAATCAATATAGGGCAATATAATATGGTATCCGCTTCGTGTAGTTTAAATTAGTCCAAATAAACTATCATTTAAATACTCATTGTTATCAAAAAGCAATACTTTTTGGCTACCCTAGTGATAACTCTACAGTTAAACGATAACCAAGTTTTTCTATACTGATATTGTTAACTTTTTAAATCGTTTTTAGTTTGTCATCCAACTCAGTAATTTAAATATCTAGATTTATCTAAATAGCAAGTTTCGTGTTCGCACTATTTATTTTTACCTTAAACTTCCCAAGACTAAAAATAGTATTAACCTTCAAACTTAGCGGTTTGATTGTGATAGTTAAATATTAATAATAAATATGTTAAAACAATAGGTGAACCACAAAGCAATTACGAAGCCAGCAGGAACAAGGTACCTGGTAAGGTTGATAGAAGTTTAAAATGGTTTCGGTACATCATTAATACATAATGTAACCATATTTGTTCATATTTCATTTTAAATCATCCAATTTATGTTCGCTGTACTTTAACATTTTATCAGACTTTAAAATTGCAGTTACCATTTCATTTTATTTATTTATTATTATAATTCTTTATTTTTCACCGAACACTCAAAAACCATTAATAACCCTAGAAGCATTCCCGCATCCCTCATGCCTAACAACCATTTCATCTCATCTAACAATCCATTCAACAATTCACCAACAGGGATTGGATTTAGCCAAATACTGGACTATTTATTAGGAGGCTACGGTAACGGGTACTACCCAGATCGCCACCCGGGCGGGTATTATCCGGGCGGCGGCTACAACGGACAGTATCCGGGTTACAATCCCGGCGTGATCGGCCCACCAGGAGCTCACCCAGGATGTCCTCTCTGTGATTCATCGGTCTACAGCTACTGTTCGTATAAACAAGTCCACGATTCCTGCTGCTGTGGAAATTCTTTATGTGAGTATATTGGGTTTTTCTACGATAAACTAACATCCTCGCCAGTGATTGGTACTGCAGGCATCTATACGCTACGGTAACTGCTTACCATTAGGTAGACAATATACTTCTTTGTCACCTTAATAATGTAAAAATCAAATCCATCAAATTAACATGGTTTTAGGTTGAAAGTAGAGGTTTGCAAATGACGGTCATTTGACACGGACGAAAATATTATTTGATATTGTTTTTTACACGATTTACTGTACTACGTGCTATATGTTTGTGTTGTCTTTCGTTTTACGAATGGAAAATCGTCGCCAAAGTTCATATTAGCAGAATTTCACTTTTATACCGAACAATTTTCTATCACCTGTGTGTATTCTCACCATCACTAGACATTGGCGTAATTATTGCGCAGAGCAGTAGAAGCCATTAACCGAAAAAAAATAATAATAACATGGTTTTAAGTGACATTCAGACTGCGGGTAGGAAAGCGCTCGCTTTGAATATTTTGCCCCACGTATATTGACTACTGGAATAGGAAAGCTATTACGACATAAGGTTCATAAAACTCCACCACAATCCGAACTCCATGGCCCCTGAATCGCAAGGATATCATCACCTGCCCCGAAACTCTTTTGAACAACTCCGTAGAGGATGTTAAAAAAAATCGTATTAAATAATCTATGTAACACTCATTATTAAATTAATAATTTTACGTTTGTTCATCCACTCCTTTAGTCATGCCGTTCCGTTGTCACAACACAAACTGCAACTTCGTTTACGCAAACTCCTGCGATGAGCATCACCTGATCACCAATTGCTGCTGCGTAGATGTTCAGAAGAGGGGAATCGACAACGAAGTGCCATGATCAACTTTTACACGAAAGTCTTTAGAACTAAGTTATTTTGAATACATTTAATTTTTAAGATCCAATAAATGAAGAATTTTTTTTTTTATTGTGTATAACCTAAAATTAAACAACGGCATTAATAACACAATTGGCATGTAATTTTGCCACTAAATACTACTACAGACGTGAATTAAGCCTTAGATAGCCACAATTCCAACCCAGGATTAGGATCAAATTATAACATTGCTGATCGAAATTTTAATCTACACAAACTAATAAAATTGTAGTTTGTTTATATCAAAACAGATAATAATTAAGTCTATATAAATTTGAAGTTTTTTCTTATCCTTTATCATGGATACTTCTTGAAATGGCTGAACCCGTATTAACGGGAGCTTCACAGCTGATGTTTAAAAACATACATAATGTGCTCATTTTTTTTAAAAAAAATATTACTTTTAAACACGTCTCTTCTCAACTATTAAACAGAGAATTAAAATATTTGTAGTTACTTCCATAAATATTTATACTAACCATCCAAACTCAAATATGTAGATTCCTTGAGAATGTTAAGAGTAACATTATTAGAAAATTCATCAATAAAAATTTAAGTGACATATTTAAACCGTAATGTTTAAAGTTGGCAACATTTTACCGAAAGAACTAATGTAAGTTAATAAAAAAAAACTTGTGCAAGCATATATCAAATTTTCGGTTCGAGTTTATAGTACCATCACTCTTAACAAACACTAAGCAGACATAATTAAAAACCAATTTTCTGTTCTCGTCGGATGCCTGTTTCTCTTCAAGGATATAATAAAACAACACGGCGTCTTGGAGAATATATTCAGGTAGACGTAGCGAGCTGCGGATTAAAGTACCTCTAATTATATTTAAAAGAAAATAACGGGTACCAATGTCATTATGTCAATACGATATCAAAAAGAGTAAAAAATTATAATTAGGCGGGAAAACGCGCTGACAAATACGTCAAAGTGACATCTAATACAAATATTATCAATGAGTTTTTTAAAATCTTTATTTATTATTAAGAAAATTTTACTAAATTACGTTACGTATTAATATAAAAACTTTTCCAATTTTTTTTGTTTCAATAGGAATTTTTTGAAAAATGCTGCAACTTCTTATAATTAACATCATAATCGGTTTTTTCGATATGTCAACATTTTAGAAACGATATTGTTAAATTTCTTTTAAATCTACTTCTCTCTCAAGTTTTCAACTACTTAATACAAAAAAGTGTATATTAAGTATTTTTGGTATTTTACGAGTATAGAAAATAATACGAAGGTTAATTGAAAATGAACTTATAATACAAGCCTTAATATGAGTTAAGTTGAGATAAATTTAACAGTGGGGACTTATTTTGATGTCAGTAACATAATAATAAAAGCTCTTTTTGAGTAAACAGACTTGGTAAATGTTACAATTCATTGTTTTTTTTAGCTAATTGCTTAAACATTACTCCTGGACAAAATAAAGAAAATAAAGTACCTTCAGTGTATTTACACAACACTTCAAAAAACATGATTCCATGTTATTTTCAGTAAACTTTAGCAGTTTGACATCTCATAACAGATTCTACAGGATAAGTTCTTTTGGCGTTTGACATTATCATAACATGCACATTGTATAAAAAATGTATTTATTTCTTCATGTATTCAATTAAAAATGATTATTAACCCTTTCGCTGTGAACAGTGCCTTTTAGCGACGAGATTTTTTTTGCATTTTCTTATAAAGATCTGCGATTTCATGATCATTACTAGGCAGTGGGCGCATGGTCAACGTGCCCATCAGAGAATATATAGATAGTTACAAATACTTCTCGCGTACCGTGTTGTGTACAAACAACTTATTCTCGCACCGGCTGCTGAGAGACGATTAATTTTTAGGTGATCCGCAGCAAAAGGGTTAAAGTTAATAATAGCCATTGTCACATTATTACATTATTTTAGTGGCCGTTTACATAGGAACGTAAGAGGGTTCCAGGGAAACACCCTTTATTCATTCGAAACTACCGACATTTAATACTTCACTTAGATTTAAAGCGTCCATCACACTGAGAAACAAAGACTGGTATCACTATTGTATCCACACACTAAGAGCGTGGTGAATGTAACGCGGGCACACCGTACGCGGACGCAACTCAACGCATCCGGTAGTGGTTCTTCTCCTTCACCTGGCACAGCTCGCCCTTGAACTCGATCTCTAACTCGAAGTCCAAATCACGGTTGTTGCGCTCGTTCTGTTTCATACAGAACGTACCCATTATCTCCTCGCCCTTTTTCACCTGTCAATATAAACATTATAATATTTATTTATTTATTTATACTTTATTTAAATAATAACAACAAAAGGAAAAACATTATGTACAAGAGAGACACAGTAAACAAAAAAGCG
>DWLS01002850.1:0-17070 GCA_018246255.1 Pachliopta kotzebuea | reverse complement strand
ATAATAGAGAAGTACTTTTAAAATTTATGGAAAAGATCACACAGGATGCTGTTACAAGAAACAAAAATAATTAGCAGGTATCATAATTATCGTCTTTTACTATTAGTAGATAAAAATTATAAAAACAATCAAGTATTTGATATGCAAACAAGGTCTCCGACAATAGTCCGAGGAATAAAAGAGCATATCAAAATAAAATAAATAAAAAAAAAAACTGAATCTTATTGATTTTCTCGCAATTGTTTCAACTGTACTTGCTACCCTACGCTTCGAAAGCTTAACATAATTTGTGGTCACTGGAAGACAGGTGTCATATGAACCAATGACACAATTACCATGGGGTACCATCAACTTGTAATTATCATTTGATTTCAGGTGTATTTCTTTATAATGATTAATTTTAAATTACTTGTAATAAACTTAATTTTACTGGTGGTAGGTCTCTTTTGCCGGTGACTGCCTGAGTATGTGTATCATCACTGTGTTCCTGTTTGAAAGGTACTGTAAGTTAGTGAAATTACTGGAGTAACGAGACTTTTCACCTTCCGTCTCAAGGTGACAAGCGCAATACTGTATACCATCCTTACAAACATCACATTGCTACGAAGTTGAATAGCATGCTCGTTTTGCTGTATCATCGAATAAAAAAATTATAAATAAAAAGAGTAAAAGGTGTGAATAAATAGAGAAAACGTTTGAGAATGTAAATCAGGACATTTTCAGAGTTAATACCCAAAGTTCAGACATGAAGGGGCATGACAAGAATATGAAATTAGGTCCGGTATGAGTTAGTGTGGCACATCCTTGGATAACCTGAGCACCGTCTCCATCCACTGCATGGACCATAAACGCCCGAAATTATTAAGGCTTATTGTTTGAGATTTTATTTTAGGACAGACTAAATTCGTTTAGTACATTTTTATTCATATATGATACTATAATTTTTCTTGTTTTTGTTTATCAAATAAATGATTCTTTCATCGCAACCGCCGGTTTCATGATTTATAACAATCTCTTTCAGACCACCAGTAATAGAAGGCCTAAACCAATTTATATCGAAAAAATATTGGAAAGGTGTGAATAGTATAACTGAATAATACATTTGTGTTGTTATATATTATGTAATATTAAAACAAATAAATCAACGCACATACTTATGTCTACTTAATGGAGCAATAGTGTCGAAAATCGATTTTGGGATTACTAAGTGTACCAATATATGTTACGATGATATTATGTACTTATTATATTCTTCTCATATGTTTTTAGTTTAGAGACGGTTCTCTATCACTCGCTTTTATATAATTATTTTAAAATACAATGATTATTGATTAGTTCTTTTCTAAGAACATCAGTCATTCCGTATTTAGATAAGTGATGGACTCTCCACTTGTGGGAACATAAATAAATAAAAAGGAGCGTCACTGTAATATAAATCGTTATCGAGTAAATGAAACAGCGATAACGTTTTTACAACGTTTGTGTATATAGGAATAAAGTTTTTATCATTACAAATGAAAACTGCCGTCTAAGTTCGTAACAAATTTGTAAGTTACTTGGAATCTTGTTATAGTGACTTACAACGTTGCTTTGCTATACGGTACGACAAATCAATTCTCACTTATACATTACTAGTTGAAATAGACACTTTACTGTCAGTGTTTATTTGTTCTAATTAAACTATTATTGATCCCTTAGGAAACCTGCTGTTGAAAATCTGTAACATCATTTATAATCACAAAAATTTAAACACTTATCATTGAATTGGATTATTCATTCATTCATAGTTATTAACGTCTTTAGGAAATTTATTTATTTAAATTAACTTTTGTGTTTAAATGAATGTAGCTTGTGTACATTCTTTTAGCTGTCTTTATTTTTGTTTTAATGTACAGGTTAATGCTTGACCACGATCCGACCTAGTGTTAAGAGGCGATGTGCTCTGAGGCGGTAATGCGCATTAATCTAGTATATACCTATTTACTCTTGATTTGGAGACGCCCACATCATATTTGGACGGGAACACTGACACTGGCAAGTTGTTTCATTCCTTTGCTGTTCTTATTAGAAACGAGAAGTAAAACATTTGTCCGTAAACTGAGGATTATATACGTTCAAGAGAATACTTGATAATATAAAGACCTAGTTTATTAAACACAAGTAAACGAAGAAAAAATTGTTAAAAATAGATTTTTTAATATATGGTTGTGTAAATAAGAATCAAGTTAAATTGTTATTTAGACATGTTGACTCTATATATATTTGTATATTCTCTTTGTCTTTTTTGTATACGTTTGTATATTCTTAGTTTACCGTAGTCACAAAGTAGTATCTCCGATAATAGTATTTGTCACTAAATCCTTATTTATTGCTTTGAAGAAGTTAAAGTAGCAAAGCACATTTGGAAAGTTTATTCCTTCTACCGTGTGTTGTACTTTACGAATAAATTTTATCTCTTTATATTATACGAAACAGTACATATGATCAGATTTTTACCTACATGAATAATGATCAATGGAAAGCAATAATAACATTTTAAATTATATATTGTATATTAAATCTTACCCAAAGATCTACGGCCATATCAAGAAACAGACGTCTTTTGGGTGATGATGACAACGATAACATTCTTAGTGTCACATAAATTCAAAATCAATGTTTTGCTTACACACCGTCTAGGTAGGTACGACCACAGCTTCTATTACAGCAAACAAATAGTACTGTGCAAACATTACTATGTTCCGCTTTGAAGGGTGCTGTATGGTATTGAAATTACTCTGATTCCTTTGCCGCAGTAATGTTTCATGTTTCTGGCGACGAGCGCAATGTGGTGCTGTGTATATCACCTTAACCAGCGCCGTGTTCTTATAGGCCTTGCTTGTCCAATCGCCTCGTCGAATAAAAGAAAACATTAGACTATTTTTATATGTAATATATTCATTATGATTTTTCATGGAAGGTAGCTTTTAAATACAGATAACTGTTGTTGTCCAGTCTTGACAAAAAGAAAATTATAGTTATAAGTAATAAGGTGTGAAGCCATAAGTGTTAAATCTATTGTCTTTACTTTCGGCTTGTGAAGGCCTCCAGTCACGGCACAGTAAATATTGGGCTGCTTATTATTTATGTACTCTTTCCTGGCCTGTTCGCTTCCGTTCTTATGAGTACTTATCTTTTGACATTTAGTTGATCCTCTTGCACATAAAAGGTAGACTTTGTTGGGATCTTTGATGCAAATCTGTGTACCTTTGTAACAAAATTGGTCTTAGCTTGAAACTTACTTGTTGTCGTAAACTTAATCGAAGTTTTTCGATTCATACAAAAACGGTTTTTTTTAACAAATAAGCCTTCATTTTCTTAAAGTGCCTATCCATTGCCGGAGGTTGGCTGGTTTGAGAATTTGTGCCTGTCTTGGGCCACATGGAACAGTTGCTCCACATTGGTGATACCGTTCTACTCGATAATGATATAAAAACGTTCTAAATATGTTTTTTTCTTCTAAGTCGTATTTCCTCATGACTGAGGATTGTGGTCATAATGTCTAGTAAATCACACGAAGACTACTTTGTCAGTTATAATGGAGTGATATTGCCATTGTTTTCTCCATTCTACATACTAGTCCGACCGCGGATAGTCATCACATAACTATGTAGGTTTCCTCACGATGTTCTCCTTCACCGTCAGAGCACGTGTTATTAGTTTCTGTTAAATTAACTGTATATAAATCAAAATATTCATTGGTGCAGGACGGATTCAAAACCTTCAGAGTGGAAGGCGAACGTTTAAACCACTGGGCTATCACTGCATAAAAATATGTCTTTCTGATGTTGAAAAGAGGCCCTTATATCACAAGGACCTGCTAAGATGTTTTTTAATGGCTGTGAGTACTGTTTGTTGGAGACCATCTAGGTAAGTGCCGCTTTAGCGAACACTTCTTCCTTGTGAATAAACATAACTGTGTTCTAATTAATAAGACGTTGTAGCTAGTGAACTTAATGGGGCAACATGATTTAAGGTCTCATCTCCTAAAGCCACTTAATAAGACGCAGTGTTATCACCTTTACTACCATCACATTGTTATGATACTATCAATAACGATCTCCTCGTGTCGTCGCTTCGTTATATAAAAAAAAGAACAATACAATCATGAATTAATTGCTCTTCAGTTGGGTAACAGGGTAGAAATAAATTGTTGAGAAGTCTGCTCCGACTTAATTTAGCTGTTGGTGTATTTAGTTCACGTTGTGTTAATGTTGGCGATGAAATGATTCAATTAGTGAACACAGAATTAATGTTCTGCTTTACTTAGGTAAACGCAGATTTTACTGCGGTATGTAAAATACGCATCAATTACCGTGGTATTAGGTATTTTCCTATTTCAATCCAGTAACAACTCTAGCACATTATTTATTCGGAAATTTGTTGACTTGCTACAGTTTTAACTACTTGAAGGATACTAGCCGGAAAATGCACAGGACAATTTAATCAAAACAAGCGATATATGCAACGGCAGCGCAGCAGCTCGGCTCCGTACAAACTCTGAGCAAATCGCATAAGAGCACCCCTACTGTTGTTGCATGATTACCGAAGTAATATTCCCCATTTCTTAAGACATTTTTTATAATGTGTTCTTAAAATCTTCTAGTATAATTCTATTATTTTTTTTTACGAAAAACTGGTGGTATTTCTGACATCGCGGTACATTTGGTAACAGGTGATTTAGTGAGCCCGGATCTTTTGCTTTTTATATTAAAATCGACTGTCATATTAATAAATATTGAATGGTTTTTGATACTCGTTTATATTTTAAAAATGTTTTTTAAATATAAACGAGTATTAAAAACCATTCAACCGTAAAATATTTTTTCGATGTATATGAAGTCCATTAAAAATACGTAATTTTACCAAAACTGGTGTAGTTCCAAAAATTCCAATGTATATATAATATTTTAATTTTCCACTAAAGTAATAATCTGGGCTCTGGCTCCTAATAAATCCATATTGGGCCAGCGTGGTGGGAGATGGCCCAAATGCCTCCCCCTCCTCAATATTGGTGGAGGCCTATGTCCAACAGTGTGATGTTGTTAAGTCTCAGAAGAGATACTGCTGACATGTTATTCCTAATAAAAATTCTCAATGGTGATGTGGACTGTCCCGTGTTGCTACACAGAATGCATTTTTAAATTCTCTAGTTTGCTCTAGGCACAACAACTTACTCAGTGTACCTACATTTGAGACAAATTATAAAGGAAACACCGTTGTGCCGCGCATCGACCTTTCTCAACTTTTAAATTTATATAAGCCTAGACTACAGCTTTATAAAAACCAAGAAAAACTAAGCTTAATACGTTATCATTTGGTTTCTGCAAAATCCCATAGGAATTGTCTGTAAAAAAACCACTTCTCTCTATAATTAAAGAGTATTGATTTTTTCATATATTTTAGTTTTATAGTTACTTTTTCGTTCCTTTATGAAAATGTTCTATTTTTATTTAAAAAAAATATGTTCTGATGAATTAAAAAGGTTAACAATAGTAGAAGAATTGGTTATAGCAGCAGCAGTAGCAGCAATACCAGTACCCGCATCTGTAGTAGCTGCAGCAGTTTAAGTAGTAAGAGTTGGAGAAAATGAAGATGAAGTAAAAGAGAAATAGGGAACTAGAGAGTAGACTAATAAACGAGTTAGGTAGGAGTACCGAATTAGAAATTAGATCTTGGTAATAAAGCGTTTCGACGCTTTTCTAAAAAAAATCTAGCAATGAACTGGTTCGAATAATACAAAAACAAATAAGAGAATTGTGAATACTACATTCTATACAAATTAAAAAAAGGTCGGGTATGATTGTGGTCGCAAAATATTTCCGTTTTATAGCCAAAATATGCAGAAACAGCGGTAATACCTGCGTTTACCTTTAATAAAAAAAAAGAAAATCATTTTACTTTGGACAACTGTTTAATCCATTATGGGTAAGTAATTTATACGGAAGAAAAGTTAGTAACAATTAAGAAAAATGTATAAACACACACAATACATGGAGACAAAAATGTCAGCCTAACGCTGATCTACTTGATACTAGGTATCTAATGAGAATATAAGAAGTATATAACACAGGTGCTGGGTAGGTACATTTGCAGTTCCTGTTTCTACCGCCAAATAGTAATGTAAAAGCATTCCTGTGTTCCGTTTTGATGGTAGTGAAAATACTGGAGTAACGAAACTAAACACCTCGAAGGCGACAAGCGCAATGTGGTCCTGAGTGTACCAATTAACCAACGCCACGTCATTATTGGTAAACGTGTAACTTACCATCAGGTGGACGCATTGCTCGTTTCATGGCTTCGTCTAATAAAAAAAATGTATGAAATTTGTTAAAGCGTTGTATATATTATATTATTCAGTAAATTTGATAAAATTTACGATATGTTTTATATATTCATGAGCCAGGTTTAATGAATAAAATGTAGAAATGTTTCAAATCTGTGTTGAGGAGTTTTTAAATGGTCCGCGTATACCAAACTGAATTGGTTTCAATTTCACAGCAATAGTGCCCTACAATTATGTACTATTATGAAAGAAAGGTCCATTCATTCGAGCTTAGTGTTGTCACTTGAAAATAGTAAAGACCGAAAAACATTATGTTGATGATGAACTTTATTACTTTGATAATATTCGACTTTAATACGATTTAGAGTAATTATACTGTTAATGTTATTAATCGAAAAATGTTGACTGTAGTCATAAGATCCCTAAAGGTTAAAGATCTTAACAAGTTCGTCGCTTCACCTTGTCTTGTCTTTCAGTAGACGGTCACCACTCAACGACCTCACTGTCTCAACAGCAGTCAATCTTCGCGTATACGTAAATTACGTTTAAAACAAACAAAGAAAAATAAATATTTTTTTTAATAACACAACAATATAAACTGTACAGTTTCCATTTTTTTATTGATGAAAACGCATAACTATTATCGACATGAAAATTGTTTCAGCTATGTTGAATATTTTATGTTGTGAAAGTGCAGCAGTGAACTAAAACACAACAGATTGATAAAAAAGTATATAAATAACAAAGTACATACAAATCAAATTTTGTGCTGATTGAAGATAAATGGTTTCGGTTATAAAGTTCGCATGAGCCGCTATTCAAAATACTGATTAGTTACTAACGATTTTTGTGTATGAGATAATAAAGATCACTTACTGGTGGTAGGTTTCTGTTCCCAGAAACCGTCTAGGTAGGCACCTCCGCAGTTTTTATTTTATTTCCCTTCCTTTAGTCAGAGTGGGCCAAATCTGGTTTATATCATTTTATCTTTATTTTTTTATTTCTGCCATCATTTTTCCCACTTTCACTCACTCTCTCTCTATTCATACTTTAAATTTATCATTCTTTTTCTTTTACCATACACCTCCAAAGTTCCTATTTCTATTGCCCAATAGTAATGTGCAAATTTTATTGTGTTCCGGCTTAAACGATGTTGTATGATAGTGAAATTACTGGGGTAATGAAAATTAACAACTTATGTATCAAGGCGACAAGCGCAATGTGGTGCAATGTATACAATCATAACAGCGCCATGTTATAGGCTAGCGTATCACTTAACATCAGGTGAATGCCTTGCTCGTCTCTTTGCCTAGTAGCTTAAAAAAATTAGGTTCACAATATTTTTACCTCCTTTGTACGAGTAATAGTTCACAAACGTTAGTTTTTCCAGGAATTCCTGGTACGCAGCACCGTTGTCCAGTTCAAACAAATTACGACGCAGTTGGGGCAATAAATAAATAAAAACAAAACGGAAATTTTACAAATAAATAAAATTGGTGACGAGTGATCTTCTTTTTATATGGAAACATGACTTGGTAATAGTAAAGAAAGTTTATGGCAAGGTTTTCTAATAGGTTGAGGAAAAATCTTTTCGCATTATAGTATGTCTGAACTTGTAATAAAATCTCTTTAGCTATACTATCTGTGCCTGGTTGGTTTTGGTATTATTGAAAGTTTAAATTTTTAAGGATATAATTCCAAATTTATATTTGGAAAATTTGCGATGTTTATGAAGCTAGTGCAGTTTCTGTGAGAGTAGCACAAATTTGGTATAAGCGTTTTCAATCCGGAAAGTTGGATGTGAAAGATGCACGTCGCTCTGGTCGCCCTATTACGGATAAAATGGATGCCATTTTTGAAAAAGTAGAGCAAGATCGGCATATCAGTACTTACGACGTATCTGAAGTACTGGGAATTGACCACAAAACAGTTTAAGCCCATTTGAAAAAAATGGGTGCACAAAAAACTCAAACTTTGGGTACCTCACGAGCTCACTGAAAGAAACCTAATGAACCGTGTACTCGTTTGTGATTCTTTATTACGATGTAATGAAACCGAACCATTTTTGAAGAAATTGATAACTTGGGGTGAAAAGTGGATCACGTACGATAAGAACGATCAAAAAAGGTTATGGTCAAAGGCTGGTCAGGCGTCACAGACAATGGCGAATCTCGCAACAAGGTGATGCTGTGTGTGAGGTGGGATTGAAAATAATATGTAACCACCGCAGCTCCTATTTCCACAGTTAAATCGATTGAATGTTTAATTTCGATGTAGTGTTTTTTTTTAGTTTAAATGTTGATTAGACGGGTTGTATTTACAACGAAATAAATACAAAATATATAAGCTGTTTAAAATGTACCTATTGGTTACAACATTATTTTTAAAAATCATCAAATTGTCTAGAAAAGTTTTATGGTAAGTATAATGCCGTTAACTGACAGTTTTAACGCTTAAAAATTTACCTCAAACATCCTTGTTACTATTTTGTAATGTCATTATAAATATAAATTACAATATATTTTCAAAAAGCTACAAAACCAGTAATGTATCATTTGTACAAACGTTTTACCGCTAATGAATGAACGGAATGATAATTACGGACTTACGCTGTTAATTCTCTATAATTATTTATTATTACGATTCATTACGTTTTGTCCTGTGAATGTTAATATCTATATTGACGCTACTGTTTCAAACGATTCGTTAACTACCGGGAATCGGCAGATCAAGTGTTCAATATAAATTGTGTTAAATGATATATGAACGTGCGTAAAAACTTTTCGCTGTTACCGTTAATTCAAGAGAGGTACAATTGTAATACCAGCAATAAAAACAGTTTAATATAGTCTCAGTCCAGGTTATACAAAAGAAATAACTCGTTTGCTGGGGCTATCATTATGCTATTACAACAAGATACAAGATCATATTTTGATTCTTCCGAAAAGTACATTTAAAAAACTTGTTGAGGATAAGTTATGTAAAAAAGCTTATTATGGGCTAAATGACTACTTGAATGATCGAACAGCGTGGTATCCGCCATCAAACTCAACAGCAACATGTACAAGTTGATGGAGTGTAAGAATTAGTGTTAATATTATTTTAAAATAGATTGCTACAGAGTATGTTGTGCCGTTTCTTCTCTGACAGTCGAATATTTGGAAGCGGTTCTTCTTCTTCTTAACGTGCCTCTCTGACTAGTGGAGGTTGGCGGTCAGTTCACCATATTTTTCCATGTGTCTTGCGAGGCGAAACAGTTGGACGGTTCTCGCAATTCCCGTCCAATCCCTAATGTTACGCAGCCACGATTTCTTCCTTCGACCGACACTCCTTTTACCTGCGACTTTGCCCATCAAGGTGAGTTGAAGCAATTCGTATCTATCACGCCTAAGCACGTGGCTGACGTAAGATACTTTTCTCATCTTGACGGTCTGCAAAAGTTTGCGCTTTTGATTTACCCGTCGTAGGACCTCCTCATTCGAAATCTTTTGAGTCCAGCTTAGGGACACCATGCGCCTATATGTCCACATCTCAAACGACTCCATACGCCTTTTGAGGTCTTTTTTTATTGTCCAAGCCTCGCAATCATAAAGAATGATGGGCCAAATATAACATTTTAGGAGACGGATACGCAATGAAATGAGATGGTGAAATGTTCGCTCCGCAATACGAATAATGGTAGACAGCCACGCCTATCAAGCTTACCGTCTTTGGATTTAAACATAGGTCCACCTTGTTACAACGTAAGCTCCAAATAATAAGCTAAGGAAGCAAACACATATATTTGTTTCATATATTTCCTGTTTATCACTGGTGTAGTATTACAAAAAATTAAATGGTGGTGGAGTACAAATTGGTTTAATCGTTTAGAAATGTTTTATGCTTCAATAATGTACAGGATAAGTTACATTAACGTACTATAAAATAACTTTCTTATAAATGAAAATATATAGAATTTCTCTGAATTCGGTCCAATGACTGCGGAGTATACGGTCTGATAAATTTATTATCCATTTTTATATTTAGTTTGTTATAGACTGTCCTGTCAAACGTTTTCGCCTCGCTCTAATAAAATGTAAGATCGGATCATGAAATAAATTCGAAGGTACGAACGGAATTGGAGCTGGAATCACGAAGTGAATAACTAAATATCATCAAATAATTTGGAAATGTCTTAAGTATTCGCTCCGATTAAAATTATTAACATATTTTTTTATTCTTTATTGTGAAACCTTATGATGAGGTGTACAAAAGGCGGACTTATGCTTATGGGTATACTCTACCAACCAACCTTTTGTTAGTTGAGCGTTGTTGTAAGTGGCAGTTGAAGATGAGGAAAGGATAAATATTAACTCATATTATTATTTTTACTACAATTCTACATTATTGATAATTTAATAATGATACACATCTATACATATACGTATATAAATACACATACATAAATATTACTATATCATCTGTGTCTCATTTAACCCTTCTTTGCATGATTTTTTTTATGCAAAAAAACGGCGGAATTACAAGTTCAAATTAATCAATTAACAGTGACGTTAGTTTTGTTTTTGACAACTGCGTTTCGTTTTACGCTACAGCGTTATAAAGTTGCAAGCAGCAACAAATATAAAGTACACTGGTTTTGTGTACCCTTTTACCGGCATTGAGTTATGATGTTCCATCATTATGCAAAGAAGGGTTAAGTGTTGACGAACACGTTAACATTGTATATTACGGTAAGATTTTTTAATAATTTCTTTTAGTATTGATAAATTAAAGAATATGAAGAAGCTAGGTAGTAATTAAGAAATCTTTTATATACATTCTTCTTCTTCTTCTAAGTCGTATTTCCTCATGACTGAAGGTCGTGATCATCATGTAGTGAACAACACGACGACTTTCTTGGCAGTTATGATGGAGTGGTGTTGCCATTGCTTTCTGTATTCCACATATTAGTCTGACAACGGATGGTCATCACATAGATATGTAGGTTTCCTCACGATGTTCTCCTTCATCGTCAGAGCTCGTGATGTTAGTTGTTGTTATACTAACTGCACATAAATTGAGAAATGTATTGGTGCAAGCCGGATTCGAACACGGTTCCTTCGAAGTGGAAGGCCAGCGTTCCAACCACTATGCCTATCACGACTACGACTTATTATACATACGAGTTGTAAAGATTTCAGAATGAAATTGATGTAAGATTGCGTCAATATATTGCTATGATATAGTATCTTTTAAAAATAATTTTCTTTCTGCGAATATTTCGTGTTTTCGAGACATTTATAAAGGAATATAAAAAGAATAAGTTACTTAAAAAAAAACAGTGCCGCTAGAAAAGTAATCTAGTACGTCCCAATGCTGTTCTTATGGCTTTTAATTTAAGTTTGAAAGAAGGAACCGTACCCGCGGGATTATTTGAATGTAAGAATAAAGGCAAACGGATCTTGCAAATCCTTTTACATTTATTTAAAGCTATATTTTAAATAAATGTTGTCGCCGACGAAACTCAGCAGAAAGATCTTCGTTGCCGGAAAACATTTATGTAGGCACCACAGCAACTCATATAGACAGTAGTGTGAACATTGCTGTGTTCCGATGTGATGGTGTTGTAAGCTAGTGAAATTACTAAGGTAATGATACATAACACCTTACGTTTTCAGACGAGCGCAATGTATACCATTTTAACCAGCGCCGCGGTGTTAAAGGCAAGCGTATCACTTACTAATAGATGATCATCTAGTACGACCCGTGGCCTTGCTGAATAAAAAAAAATCTTAAGACATAAAAATATCTATTGGAGAGAGGAAAATCGGTTATCAGGTTAGCTGAAGATCTGGTGACAGCAAGTATTCATAGTGGAATTGGTTTGTTT
The DNA here is from genome assembly GCA_018246255.1 of Pachliopta kotzebuea. Taxonomy (NCBI): domain Eukaryota; kingdom Metazoa; phylum Arthropoda; class Insecta; order Lepidoptera; family Papilionidae; genus Pachliopta; species Pachliopta kotzebuea. Next base: position 4,876 of record DWLS01002850.1, on the reverse strand, counting down.
GCAATGTAAATCGATTGTTAGTGTTTACATTAATTCCACAGCTTACATAATAACAATATGCTGAAATGATACAATGTTAATATAAATAATAACTTTTACACAAAATTGTTTTTTTATATACCATAAATGTATGTTGTTAATTTATTATTCAAAACTATATTCATTTGGCAAAATATACACACAAACATATACATACTAAGCCTTCTGCTTCAGAATTTTTTTTCATTCGGCAATTAGTCGGTTTGAGCAAGATCTTCATCTGTTGGTAGGTGACACTTTATATATATACTTTCCTTATTAAATAGTTTTGAACAATATTTATTGTACTTCTTATCCCCTGACACCGTAAATCTAGATCTTTATTAACATAGTTTTTATACATCTTAAACTATATCTATATATTTAAACGAGTACAACTCTTTGCTTCATTAGTATCCCGTTTGTCTTATATCCTTTATATTTTTTACCTATTATATGTACAATATACATAGTGTATTACCTTCTGCTTATAGTTATTTAATATTTGTATCTACTGTATATTTACGCTTATTCTGTATACCTTGTATACAATGTATTTATCTATTTAATTGTAGATGTACATTGTATGGTGACTGAAAACATGATAAAGGAAATGAAAAATTCCAAGCTTTTGAGGAGAGGCTTCATTTCCAAAATTAGATCGTGTCAGAACGATATGATCTTTGCGAACATGAAGTGAGTGAGCTATCTAAAAATTATTGAATTAGTAACAACAATATGAATATAAACTATTAATTGCATAATTTTATATTTTTACTAACCTCCGTAATAACATTTCATGAAATGGTGTTATCGTGACTATAAAATGTGGAGACATTTGTTTAGTTTTGTAATGGCCATTATATTAGCAGCGTGTCGTTGGGGACCCATTAAGGGTCACTAAAAAGACAGCAGGTATAATAATCATAAAATATTCGAAAGATTTTTTTACTTTTACCTACTAAACTTATATAAACGCTTATAATTTAAACGTCAACAATATTTTTAACTGTTTTGTTAATTACTTTCTTATTACATTGGTATTAAACAGATTATTTTTATATTCAATTAAGCAACAAATGATCGATATATTCACCTGATGGTAAGTAATACTATGACAAAGTATTTTCTGCACCACATAGCGCTCATCGCTTTGAGATGTAAGGTGTTAATGCTCTTTATCCCAGTAATTTCACTAGCCACAGCACGCTTCAAACTGGAACACAGTAATCTTCACATAGTACTGTTTAACTGCTACAATATAAGCTGCAGTGGTATCTTTTTTTGGCGAGGGAAATCTTTTAAATATACCCTGCTTCTGGAGGGAAGTCAGGGTTACGTGGGATTTATACCCACTAAAATCCCCTCGGTTGTTATCCTTAGTGCATTGCGGTAGACAACAGTATCCTCTACTTAACTACCAATAGTAAAATACAAGGTTAAATACTGCAAACGTAACCGAAGGTACATAAAGAAATGAAACCTATTATGAAATGTATATCCAAACTTTATGAAAATTAACAAATAAATTTTACTTTAAAGTTAAAAGTTTTCAACATTTCCAGTAACACACAATTATATTAACATATTTGTATATATTAACTTGTTTTTAATTTATCGGAACTTAAAAGTGGAAGTGGCTAATGAATTGTTTTATAACGTGGAGGTCTTTATTTCGACTTCAGAGACACTTGAAGTAATTTAGGATGTATCCCCATGTGCAATGCTGCTCCTATAACAATCGCCATGTAGTAATGAACAAACGCTGTGTTTACGTATGACAGGTGCTGTATGCTATTGAAATTACTGGGGTAATGAGACTTCTTCATTTTATCTTCATCTTCAACATCTTACGTCTCATTCCGACGAACGCAATGCGGTGTATACTATCTTAATCAGCGCCTCGTTGTTTGCAAGCCGATCATTTACCATCAGGTGAACGTGTTGCTCGTCAAGTAGAATAGGCGCATAAAAAAGTAACTTTACACAGCTTGTTTGATGCTAGGCTTCCGGTCCTGACTGTCTACTGTTACTGTTTAATGGTTTTGGATAGTGGTAGTATTTTAGTACGATCTTTACTATTTTGATGTTATACATATATTTAAATTAAAAACTATATAAATATCCTAAGACGGGAGAGGCTGATTTCGGTTAAATTATTTTCAATTACATACGAGGTATTTGCAGAGAGCTTAAGCACCTAAAGAGAACCTGATATACTTTAGCAGCTTAAATAACGATGAACTTAATCCCTTATGAGATTTATTTACAGTCAATAAACTGTAAAATAGACTTTTCATTGAAAAATTAAATTTTCGAAGTAATTTCATTGAATTGAGTAAAATAAATAAAAAAAAATTATAGGAAAAAAGTAAAATTTCATATCGGTTTTCGTTGCAAAGCATGATTTTTTTAAATAACGTTATTAAATTTGTAGCAGTTTTGGCAGAAAATTTAATTTGATAGAAGCGCGTATAGGCGTTCGTAATAAATCTATTGATGCTTATAGTCATTATATTATAATTAACATGACAGTACGATAATTACTAATAATAAAGTAAACTGTGTTGATTATAAGTAATTACAAATCATGTTCCATATTAACGACGTTTTAATTGTTTACTGTAGCACGATTTTGGTTTAAATATAGTAGGAAAAAACAGGTTTTCGTTTAACAAAGCAACCTGGGGAGTAGATTTACCGCAACGTCGGTGTTAGTAATGCTTGCTGCTAAACGCCGCCGGGCCGCTGAAAATAAATCAAGATAAACTTTTCCGTTTTCACTGTACCACACAATTTCACATGTAAATGGTCCGAACCGGTACAATTTACGATTGTTTAGCTTCAGGATTCATGGTTTACTTTGTTGCAGCCGTTTAAGTCTGCAACCATTGTTTATTTAGTTACGCGGTTCCATCATGTAGGTTTTATTAACAAATTCTTCTATGTCTCTTAATGAATATTGACATTTTATTCATGTAAATATAAGGCGATGTTTCTCAAACAATATTTTTGGCATTTAAAAAAGATAACAACTTCCTAAGTTTTTAATCCTTTTCTTCTTAAATCGCTAATATTTCTTTCACATTTGTTTTTGTCGTCCAATTAATAGATTTCTATATATAATCCATATTTTAAAAACATCTGCGTGATCAACTTATACAAATTATGTTTTATCCATACTTTATGTAAAACTGAGGTGAGTAATATTTAAAAATTCCAGTTAAAAATATTAAAAAAACATAACTAAAGCTGAAGGGCTGTACCAAATCCTCTGTCAATATCTTGATATAATATCAAATCAATCGCCCCAACAGCATTGCAGTGTAATTATGTAATTAGCATATGACAACAGTACTATCATATGAAATTTATGTCATGTTTAGGCCTTTTATAAAAATGAAAAACGAAGATAAACTTCTTCAGCTCATACGGAAGTTATAACCAGCTCTGTATTTAGACAAGTTTAAAAAGAATACTAAATACGTTAACGGGTAATCTTTAAAATAAAATATAAAGGAAAAGTACGCATGGATCAGATAAGAGCCTCTAGAGCGCAAGTACTCCTTTCTGATTTTAGAACATCAAAGTAACTTATTATGCCCTCAACAGGAAAATGTTATACAAATTACAAAATCGCGGTATTTTTTTCTTGGAGAGTCTACGTTCTGTAGTCAAGGATCTTTTCATATCAAGAGCTTCTTTTGAACTCCGCAATCGAACACCTTACGTTCCTTGAAATTTTTATAGTACTTACCCTGTACTTCGCATCTACCGAGTACTCGGGCAGGAGTACTCCGATACCTTTACAACTACTATTATTTCACAAAATATTTAACGGATGTTAAATAGAAAATTATATGCTAATAAGCAGCAGAAATTAATCGTAGTAATAATCTCTTTCCTTTCATTTTCACACGCGATAAACTAAATCTTGAAATATGTTACCTGAGTAAGGCTATTGTGAATTCGGGACATCTCAAAAAGACACGGGTACGATTTCCGTTAAACTTGAGCTTGAGCTTCCGTGGATATATGACAAATACCAACTCCCACTTGACCTCAGTGGATAATTGATCTTAACCCTCTCCTTGTGAAATAAGTATCTCGTGTCGTAGTGGGGACAATAAGACTACATATGTATTATATACAACTAGCGCAATAGTTTTAAAAACTTACATAGTTATAAAAATTATTTGAAATGAAAATATATGCATAGTTGAAACAAATTATTAAAAGATACGTGGGTACAGTAATAATGCTGTAGAGTTTAAAGCGATATATTAATATTCTCCTCTCTTGTGTAACTTGACATGTGTATTAATAAATATGCTGAAACTCAAACTATTCCATTTATAGATACAATCAAACATCCGCAAATATACGGGTAAATGAAGTTTAATTTCGGTTCAAAGCGGATTTCGTTTTAATGATGTTTGATTACAATTAAATTGTTTAATTCATAAATAAAAATGTATTATGATGATAAACAGAAAGCAAACTTTAAACATGAAGTTTTTGTTGTCGTCCCCTCTATTTATATCTATAATAACAAAAGGGTAATTGAAATCTCATTAACAGAAAATAATACGCACGACATCTTTTTCTTTGTTTCTCCACCCATGGAGCTATTTACTTAATAATAGAGCTGTAATGATTTTAAAAATTGTTAAACCCAAAATGTAAAATAATATGAGTTTTTGTATATTTATTTGACAGTATCAGTTATAAAAGATGTGCACTTGTCTATTGTCGTTCCGTAAACGTGTAATCGTTATATGTAATATTTGTACAATATTTTCTAAGAATTGTTATTGTAGAATCTCTCTTATTTTAATACTACATGTATCATTAATTT
>DWLS01002849.1:0-17072 GCA_018246255.1 Pachliopta kotzebuea | reverse complement strand
ACCACCGGAAATTAGTTACTCGTTTAGCACCACCCGGGGGACACGTGTAGGGTAATCAGAATTCAGGTAATTCCTACAGACGCAAGTAACATCATCCCGCGGCGGTAACAAATGCTTTTGTTACCGCCGCTGTATTGCTTTGTGTGTATCTATTACTCCAATTGTTACGAGTTTGTAATCTAAGTGTGTGTTTTATGTAAGCGATGGGACATTGGTCATAGTCAGCTGTTGATTTTTTATGCAACGCAACATCTTTAGCCAATTGGAGAGTAAATTTATCATAGTCTGTGAATTATGAATAATATCTTCGGACTGTGTTTGGAACTGTCTTCATTCTACCTCTTCAATCAAAGACTGTAAGAATTGAATTTTGTCTATATTTATATTACTTTCGAAAAAAAATTTATTAAAAACCTGTGAAAAGAATTTTTAATATAGACTTTCAACATGTGGTTATAATGTTTTGAAATGTATAGTTTTTATCAATTCTTTTCTCTTGTTGTTGTTCATGTTAGTTTGCACATTATTATATTTTTTTTTTAATGAGGGTGTCGATAAACTTTTCTTCCTTTCTTTCTTTCTTCTTTCTAAATGCGTAAATAAAATAACAGTAACAAAATTAGGCTAATTGATTTTCTTGTACTATTTGAGCATTGATCAAGTAAACGCATTGCTCATCTTGTTACATAAAAAAACATAAATAACTATAAAACATACAAAAGAAAGTAGCTGTGATAGAATGGAATTTAAGTATCATTGTTATAATTATTAAACGGTATACTTAATATTACTTAATAATAGTATTTATGTTATTTTCAAAGAGTCAATGAACATACAAATAAAGCTAAGACAGTAATGTTGTAAAGTATACGGTATTTCATCAGGCGATGGATACAATAGCGACACCCCTTCGCCAGCTCCGGTTGGACGGCTGCGACAGCTTATTCCAAACGAAACCTACAACGGGACCCTGGGATGTTTCAATCAATTCTGGCCTTAAACGGCTCTGACTGTTTGTCCGTTAAGGTCAATGAACACCACAAACCGTCAATCACAAAAGATTCTAACGTTCGGGAAGGGAAACACTAATGCCAATAGACTACTCCAACACTTTATTATCAGAGCAAACAAATGGACCGGGAATATATCATCATTGATTGTCTTATCATCCTCAAATTTAAGTTGGGTGGTCGGCAAGAGATTATTTTGTGATTCTGTGCAATTATTATAAGTTAAATTGTAATTCTAAACTACTTCTTTCGTAGTCTTTTCGATTTATCCTTCTCCTTGGTAGGTATCAAGCTTGAGAGTGGTAGTAGTCTATACTTTTTGGTGGCAAGCTTCATAATACGCCGCAACTCCTCTTTGATAGCCGCCTTCTTCGTGCATTCATGTAAGAATGATGGGCTATTTACTGCAGCTCCTTTCTGGTTAGTCAACCTCACAGGCTTTATTCCTCGTGGCCTGTTAAACTCTACCTTTTTGTGGACGACTATTCACTCAATTATCACCACCCCTTGAGTACATCACCAAAATATATAAGGAGACTAGATTGTACCCAAGATGATAAAGGCTACTTGATGCCAAGTTCTCAAAGTGTTGACACGTTGGTACGGAATTCAGTCCACTCTGCGCCAACCATTCTCCTTCAGCACTACATCTACAGGGAGTCAATCTTCTCTATTTCGGATACATTAGTTGAAAAGGATAGTTAAAGACGGGTATATAGTTTTCTCAATTTGTCCGCCAAATTTAATTTGAGTTTTCACACCTGGTGATAATAATGATAACTATCTTTATAACTAAAAAGAGGTTTATGTGCGAATACATACATTGTATATCAATAAAAACTTTTCACCTGTTATAATGTTAAATGGAGTTAACTGAAGTAAGTGCCGTCTGTTGGTGCACGTAAATGCCTGTCATAAACGTTTGTGGCGACACAACTAAACGGTTTCCGTGATGGTACTGTTAGACTATCGCTTTGTGTATTATATTATAACTACTCAATACGTTTAAACTTAAAATACACTGTAATAGTAAGGGAAGAATCTGCAAAGAACTATTAAGTATAACTTCAACTTTATCCTTTATAAAAGAAATTGTATGCTCCAATTGAATAAATATTAGATCTTTATGATTATACTAACAACTTTTAGTAAATACGGTTTGGACCTCCAGTTTAATAAATAATAGATCGTTACTTTTATAGTCATTTTAAATAATGTTAATTTAAGACAGAATATAAAACAGTTCTCTTTAAATGAATAACAACGACCCTCGCTTCACTATGTCTAGTGCCTAAATAAATCGGGCTCGGCCGACCGAAATACATTCGAGTCCGTTCAGTGTTGCCATATTTTGAATATTGTTGCAATTAATATTAAAAATACTACAATATTTAAAAATTTTTGATAATGCTAACAAAATATACATGCAAATTTTTTCGTATGTTAAGACATTATTTAATATTATGTAGAAAACTATTTATTTCATATTGCAAGATATGTTCATACAAATATTTTAAAAATGCAATTTTATTTCTGCGATTTGCATAACATTATAAAAAGAGTATATTTAAAAAAAAAGTTACTTTTCTTATGTTAATGCTAATCAGTTGCACAATCAATATTACAAGTATCCGAGAAAATTATTTCTCTTCATATATATATATATATACAAATAAATATCTAACTTTTTAATGCCTTATAACTTTAAGTATAAAATTAAACAGTATAATAATTAAAGTTCATGTAAGTATTTGTTAAGCGTTGTATTTTTTTTTATTCGACGATACTAGTTAGACTTTCGCCTGATGGTAAGTGATACGCTTATTCATAACACGGCGCTGGTTAAGATGATGTGCACAGCATCACATTGCGCTCGTCGTCTTAAAACATAAGTTGCTAAGTCTCGTTACCCCAGTAATGTCACTAGCTACAAGAAGGTTTCCATGTTACCAATCCTTGGCTGGAAGTAATCAAGTCAACAGAAGCGAAAGGTTTATTCAAGGAGAGATAAGGTTGAAAGCAATCGGACAGGTAGCGTGTTGGTTGCTACTCGCTCTTAATTAACTTGGATGCTTAGAACGGGATCTGCCTGAGGCTTATTTGATGTACTATGCAGATGGTGTGATACTGACGCGAAAGCCTTGCTAATATATAAGACATTAAGTATTGCATAGCGTAAAAATAGACATGAACGCTTACATAGTAATCCTTACTACATCTTCATATTAAAAGTACCAAGTAACTATTAAACTATAACTTAATATATAAAAGTAAAATACTTATATGTTTTACTAGTAGTAGGTTTTTATTCACAGTTCAAAGACCTATTTTACACGAAAGGAAATTTTTTAAAGATACCCTACTTCAGAGGGAAAGTTAGAGTTACGTAGATTTTATGTCCACTAAAACTCCTTCGGTGGTCATCCTCAATACATAGCGGAAGGCTCCGAGATCCCCTAGGGAACTCACTAATGCCTCCCTGCACTACTGCTTAGCACATTCCAAGGAGAGCTGTTACCCTCTCTAGCACCCACAATGTGCTGCGAGGAGATACTGAAACAACTTCGTACTTGCCATCCGCCTAAGCTCACTTCATAAACAGTGAGGGAGATTGAGTAATCTTAAAGCCCGTAAACCCGAAAAGCATTTTTAGTCGCCTTCTACTATAGGCAGGAACTTATTCTTATTCTTAATTACATGAGATTACAGGACTAAGAGTTCAGATATCTATCACCAAATTATCTGTATATATTATTCCTAACGTCGTAACATAGACATGGAGAATTTATACGTCATAAAGAAACAATTGGTAAAAATTTAAGTAAGTAATATTATTATTAGTTACTTAGATATCATGTGAACCACTTTAACCAGCTTACGCAAGAAATGGTTTGCGACTGGTATCGAATGGCCGGTTCGTACCTGCGCTGAACTTTCACAAGTACGCCATTAGTCGCCATAGCGTTTTGTTCTTACTAATAACTAATCCAGTACTTTCTAGGAAAAATGCTATCGAACGCTTAGGTAATATTTCACTTGTATACAGATCTCTCTTAAACGAGTTTTACTGTGTATATGTCTCGCCGGAGACCGTCTAGTTAAGTACCACCGCAGCTCCTATTGCAGCCGACAAACAGTACTGTGTAAACATTATTGTCTTTAGATTTAAAGAGCATTTTAAGCTAGAGAAATTGCTAGGGTAGCGAGATTTAAAACTTTATGTTTAAAGGCGACATGCGCAATATAATGCTGTGTAGTTCATATTAACTTACGCCACGTTATGGGCAGACGTATCACTTGCAATAAAGTTAAAATTTTACTTGCCTTATTGCCTGATAGGATGAAAAAAAATTGTAAGTCGATTCATAAAACCTTTATACAGTTTGAAATTATTGACCTTCAAAACCATAACAGCGATGACTATAAAAATTTGGACTTACCTTTGATTAACCAAGTTCGAATAAATTTATTTTGCAATATAATATATTATATATAAAACCTCTTTCACAATTTCGCTTAATAGAAAAAAAAGGAAACCTCTAGAAACAAACAAATTGAATTGGCTTTACCATAACTAGAATGTATTATTTCTCTAAACTGTCAGTTAACACGGCTGGTTTATGGTATCATTTGCAGTTTAGATAGCAGACACGTCTATGCTCTCACAATGTTAAAATATTAAATAAAATCAGGATCAATAAAAGACTACACCAATACCTCGCTTTGCGTCGTTTCGTTTTGCGTTTTTTTCGAAGTTGCGTCGTTGCTTAATTTTTACTAATTTTCACTCTGCGTCGTTAGATTTTCGAAGTTGCGTTGTTTTGTATTCGAGTTTTTAATTTTTTTTCCTAAAACATGGCAACACCTTTATTTTTAAATGCGCTATGCCATCAAAACTTGGGGATTCACTTTCTAACTAAAAATCAACGCAAATTTAATATACTTTCATTTTTACTTTGTTTTGCTTATTTTAGAGTTCAATTTTATTACGTAGTGTGAGGTAATGTAGTGTGTGGTGCTTTTTTCTAAAGAGAATAATAAATATACATATACAGGCCGACTTTTTGAACACTTTAAAAATTTTTTGTGAGCTATAGGTATCATGTATAGAAACCATTTTTGAAATAAAATTGGTATGTAATAAAATTTTTAAAACATTACTTTTTAACGTAAATTTCTAAGTCGTGTGGTCAAAGAAAACCGACCTAAGACAACAGCCACTATGGACTCATCAGACAGTGATTGATTTTAACTTTCATAATTAAATAAATATGTTTATTTCGTTTAAATTAACACTCTTTTTGTATTTTATTTTTGTTTGAAAAATCTACTTTGTCCTATATATGCCTAGAACCTATCTTCGATCATTAAATGGTTTGCTGTAGAAAATCTTTTTTCGTTTTGCGTCGTTTCAATTTGCGTTGTTTTTTTTTTGGAACGTAACCCCGACTCAAAGCGAGGTATTGGTGTACAATATTATAGTATAATTACTAATAACTACTATTATGGCAGGAATCTTAAATCTGTTATTTCAAAACAGACGCTTAAATACATACCCATATAAATGTTTAATTCTCGATCGAACCGCTACAACACTAGCTACTTATTAATTAGTGCCTACCTCTTCGTCATTAGGACTCGTCAGTTCTAATTGAAGTCTTTACTACATTAATATACATAGGTACAGCAATCTTCAAACCGGAACACACTGCAATAGTCTGCGGAGGTACATACCTAGATAGTCTACATCAAACTAGATCTAAAAGCAGTAAATCGTTTGCATTTATGGTATGTATTTATAAAAATTCTTTTTGAACAATAGATTTTATTTACATGATAGATAGATAAGTAATAGGTACCATTAAAAAAACTGGTAGCTTTATAAATAGAAGATAAAGTATGACTATAAAACATAGTACAATCGAGACCTGGCATTCTATAGGCGCGCTGATTGCCAATTCGAACTACCCACTTATTATCTTAATAACACCTATCCCACATAGCTACTGTGCTAAACTACGCCTCATGGTTGCCAGATGGTGAGACAGTTTAAGATTATCCCGAAATTTAAGCAAATTGCTGCCTACCCAATAATTTTACGCAGTCCCTTAATTCTTTCCTTATTTCAACTAAGCGTTTTCAACCGATTGAAAGGTACGTCATTTGATAAATTTCCTTAAGTATTCGCTTAGTTAAAAGATTTAGTTTTGTTGTTAGTGGTTAGTGGAATCTGTCTTTAACATTCACTTTACGACATGTCACGTTGTCTTATTACTGAAATAATTACATGAGCTACTGCCCCCCAACCGGAAAGGAAAGGTACCCAACAACTGTTAACGGCAAAATTAGACACTGCGTCCTTTAGCAAATTAAGACCAATAAAAACAATCTAAACAGTTAATAGCAACTTTGTTAATTATTTACATATTTGTAAAAGTGAATTATTGTTAATCTTACATATTACATGATCCAGTCCAAAACATAACAAGATCATCAATAAGGTAACTTGGAGAGACGCTATTACTCATGGGGACGAAGTTATACTGACTTACATACTATATTTAGGTTAAATAAGACAAAGAGATATGGACATGAGTTTATTTACTTTAATGAATTACTTGAAATGCTTTTTTTTTTACTTGTTATTAATAGCTTACTTCTTGGAAGCTGCGGTTGAACGTTTACATTATAAAATGAAGGTTCTCTGGTACGATTCCGTGGCCACATATAGTGGAGTTTGGATAGAGAATCTGGCGCCATTGGAAGAACCCTGAGATCCCGCTAGAATCATATAAGAGCGATAGCATTCGTCACCTTTATCTGTCTTATTTCATTTACCAACGCCTTTTTATATCAATATTATCTACTTCTCCTTAGTCTTCGCCCCCATCATCAGTTATCTGCTTGTGAAATTAAAAATGAGTAAAAGATCTTTGAAAATGATCTATCACTGACAGCCCTGTGCCGACTAGACACCAACCGTTAGGAATTACGACTATGAGAATACGTACCTTTAAATTTATGAGTAACATGAGCTTTAAAAAGGACCATGCCGCATGACGCGACATTCTTGCCCCAATTACCCGGGGGCCGGTTCGATTCCGCGGTTCACATGCATCAGAGCGTTCGTGTATCAGAATATTACCAGAGGAATGTTTCTCTTAATCGACGTAAACTAAATATCCCTTAACTCGTTTTTTTATATAACTAAAACACAGGGACATTCACCTATAATAATGTAGCCTCAGTTAATATTTCTATAACATTCAATTAATAACAGTAACCTTCAACTCTAACACAATACTCTAATAATTTTTAGCTATAAAACTGCGCGATTGCTAAAGAAATCTTTCTTATTATATACTAGTAAAATCTACATTTCAAAATCATCGTTCATTACCATAAATACTACTACAAATTTTGTTGAACGAGATCATAAATTATAATAGAACTCTGTGGTTATCATGCAAAATATACCCGCTACTTAAACAGAAATATTTGCTAAAAGATTTTTAAAAATCTCGTATAACAGAGATCATTTGGTAGAAACTTACTTTCCATAAAATACACTTTTAACGTAACCATCAGCGAAAGAAACGAATATGGCTCAAAAATCATTGAATTAGTCATTAAACGGCGAACAGTGTACGATATTCTCAATCGCGAATCGTTCGCGAGGTACGTAATAACGTCGAGGATAGTTTCCAATCAGGGCACACGATCATGTTTCCCACCTATGCCGTGTATTAAAACCGCAAGATTAAAACCATAAACGTGATGGAGGCAGAAGGCAAAATACGAGTGCCGGAGCGTTATTAGAAAACATATCTCTTTACACGCTACAGCCGTCCCATTCAATTTCCATGTTAATAACTTCACAATTGATATCACCGTTCGCGATAAAATCCTTTGCATATTGCTACGACCGCTGGTTGTTAGCTTTTTCATAATTGAATTTTGTCAACTGTTATTGAAATAGGTTAACAGCTATCTGATGCTGGAGCCAATCTAGGTATAATGGGATAACGTGTCTTAGCTCCATGTCTAAGGCATAAACATCTACTGCAACAATGTCATAAACTGATCAGTGAAGATGGAAACATGTTTTTTTTTATTTAAGAAGGCATAGAGACAGGTAGGCGTTCACCTGATGGTAAGTAGTACGTTTGCCCATAAAATGTGGCGCTAGTAAAGATGGTATACACTACACTACATTGCACACGACACCTTTAGACATAAGTTGTTAAGTCTTGCTACCCCAATAATTTCACTAGCATACTTCAAAAATCTTTCAAACCGAAATACAGTAATATTTGCAGGCTACAATAGAGTTGCAGTGGTACCTACCCAGACGGTCTTTGATAACGGAATTTACCATCAAAAAAAAACGTAAAAGTCGCCGCATATTTTTAAAATATAGCAGAAAAGTGATAGACAAAACGGTAAAAAAAATAAAAATTAAGTAAATAGGAATAATGTAATTAGAAAAGAAAAAAAATGTAATCGAAATATAAAGTAAATAAGTAACAAATAAAAACAATGAATGATGAATTAAACTGATAATTAATATCACGAAGTTGGTGTAAAACAAAATTTAAAGATGCAAAATAAATAATAGGATATTGTAAAGTGACGACTGAAGTTTGACAGGTGATACATGATAGACGAACAGAAATATAAAGAAAATACGGTATGAAAGGAAAGAAGTTTTGAAAGATGATAATGAGGATGTACATAAAAATGAATATGTAAAAAGAATAAGAAGACAATAGACAAAATAAAGATCCTGGCCCCACATAACCGAGGAGAGTGATCTAAAAATGGTATGAATAGGCATGACGTTACTTCTAAAGGAATATTAGTAATACTGATTTGTTATCGGAATAGAAAAAAAGGAGTATTTCCTAATCAAGAATCGATTTCTAAATTTTAATCTTTCCAGCAGTATAGCTAAATATTTGCGGAGGCCGGAAGAAAAAGACTATTGACCGTTACGTGAACTCATTGTTTGTTTGCAAACCTTTCCTATTTAAAACAAAATATATGATATTCATACACAACTATCGTTTACCAATATAATTTGTTCTAATCTTGTCACAAAATACTTCAATTTTGTTTATGACTTAGGCTTTACCTTAATATACCATACGTAGTTTAACGAGATAAATGATAGAAGTGTAAACAGCGGTTGTTGTTATCGCATCTTAGTTATTTGTTTAATTTACACCAAAAGTTTTTAAGTAATATACAAAAAAACATTTACAAATATTTCATTCAAATTATTTTTATTCCAGTAATTGAATATGACAACCTCCATATATTGAGCAAACAATTCATTGGCTGATGAGAGAGCTTTGTAAATGCAAGTTTCGTTATTTCACTATGAGTTCTTGTGAACGCAAACGCCAACCGCCTGCGCAGGCACAAGTATTGAGTATTGCTTAAAATTAATCCATAAATGTTCAACTCAAGTGTCCACAATGCCGTCGACATAATTTCATATTCCGAGGAACAATATAAAGCAAGAATGCCGCCGTCGGCGCAGTAGGCGCGGGACTAATAATAATATTCCCAGAGCGCTTCGCAGTAAACATGGCGTAGTGTCCGATCCTATGCAAAAAAGGAAAATCGTGATCGTCCTTAATCGTCCGAACCGATGTATCTACATCCTTGCTACTAAAATGTGCTGTTAACATAACTGAAATCTTCATTTAATTTCAAGCCCTTATTTCCTAATAACAATACTTGAAATTATTTGCGTAAGTACTCGTCTTGAACTGTTTGAGTCTAATGTGGCTCAGCGATTCTTTGTTGCTGTATTGAGGAGAATATCTAACAAAAAAACAACATTAAACAATATTACCTCTTTGTATTTTTCTCATAATAGACTAATAAAACATAAGGCTTTAAACCGATTACTATTGTTTAAAAAAATTTGGGCTTCCGTTCCCAAAAAAATCTTTTAAAATCGTAAAAAGTTCGGTTTCAATTTCGTCAGTTTTACCACAATGAATTTGTATGAAACGCTTTAAGATTTCGTTTTGCAATAATATTACTAATATTAATAATAATAAAAAATATGTACAGGTATTATAATATCTGTCGGATACAACTAGTTTATGGAATGGACCTCAGTTACATTTTATGGCTCCTACTAGTGCCTTGTCCGTAGTTTTCCCGAGGCGAAACTGAGTGCAAAATAAAAAAGCGAACATTTTTTATATGGCTCCAACGGCGCATCTTCGTCAAGAGATAGACCTCATCAGCAGTGATACTATATGTTAAAACATGTTCACTGCTATGGAATGTATTTATTACTAATGGACTACCAATCGTTTGATGATATTTTTATTTAATTTCAGCCCTGACGATTTTTTTTATTTCTGTCTTAATAACTACAAGCAATAGAAATAATAAATTAATTTGACCACAGAGTCATTTATTTGTGGACCGCATAACAGCAGGAACAATGTCATTTTTAACCTTATTGTCATGCCAGTATATTTATTATATAAGTCAGCAAATTATTACTATTAAAAATCTGAATCCTTTTGATGGTATAATAAAGAGTTGATACCATAAGGATGGTGACCCGATGGTGCCTCTTAACTTTTTCTAGCTGTAAACGAATGAAATTATTGTAGTAACAAGACTTAACACCTTATGTCTCATGGCGACGAATTCAATGTGGTGCTGTGTATACAATCTTAACCAGCGCGACGTTGTTATGGGCAAACGTAGCACTTACCTTATCGCCTCGTCGAAAAAAAAAAATTAGGAACTAGGTGTCGATACAGTTACATTAAATATTCAAACGATTTCCATTGTGATTATTGATTTTCAGCTGTTTTATCATATAATAAATATTAGATAGACAACGACAAGAACAGATCAGAAAGGCAGTAGACGTCCTTTTTGAAAGAATGCACAAATAAGGCAGCAATCAAGGGAGAGTGGAACCGACTAGTAAAACGGGTCACTAGGCGACAGCAACCACTATGTCTAGACTGAAACAATTAAGAAGAAGCAAGAAACATATGTAGAATTTAGCAATTAATCTATAAAGATATGAATGAAACTTGCTCGTATAGTTTATTAACAACTTTTTAATACCTATGAGTGTTTAACACCGATTGGCACTGGCTGAGGTCCGATGAGACTGTAATAAAATTATCAACATGTACGTCATATTGTTGACACGATCGCTGTTAAAATTGATAGCTGTTGCGAACATTTAATGTAAAGCCAATTATAAAACCATTATCAAACGTTTTTATATCCCAGAACGAGTGCCGTTTTACAACATTTAACAACTATCGATAAAAACAATATATTGTTATTAATTTTTTGTCAACCAATTTCGTATAAAGTTCACCGTGAGGTCAATATGACTCATTGCAATAAAATTCTATGTTTTTTAAGAAAAACCTTGCAGTTTCGATTAATTTTATTTCTACCATGAATGTAATTGTTGATTTTTTTAACTACTTTTTAAAACTAAAAAGAATGCATTGCTTGAAATAAATATATGTAAACAGATAGTAAAAGCTATGATAAATACAATCTACCTGGTGCTCATGTCTTCTGAACGGGGTTAATCTTAAAATATTAGTTATTTTTCAAATAAATACTAATCAAAAACGAGCATAGTCATATATTTTGTTTTCAAAGAAATAAATTTGTACACACGAAATCTCACAAAGTTATTCATTTAAAAAAGTTAAGAAACATTAAAAAAACATTTTATTATGTAAAATGTCCCAATTAAACCTGAACCAATACAAAACTTCCATATTAGGCAACACAATAACTTGCGCGGGTATATGAGCGAACGTCCCGACCGGCAACACGTCGGGCACTAAATTAACAAGACCTGGTACACGACCCACGGGGTCACATTCCGGAGAAAATGGCGACGGTAACTAATATCCTGTCCATATACAATGCATCAACGATCGTCTGAGATTAAAATTTCGCAAAACGATTTACGAAGGTAGATAGAGAAGCTATTTGGTGTCTGTCTAAGGCCTTCGACATACCGGTTGTATTCCTTATACGATGTATCAGTAAATTAATCCATTCCTGGTTCCTTATCCAGCGACGCCAACGGCTTCCAGATCGGTGGCACGGAATTACAGTCAACGTTAGTTGAAAACATGTTTTAATAAACAATGCGAATCAAATCTCGTATAACACTGTCTTTAAGGATTTGATCTTGGTCCGCTTTTATTAAATTATGTTAATTTCGATTAGTAATGCGAATCGTTTAAATAATTGCATTCGCAATCTTTAACACAACACCTCTGCAATTATTTCGATGCAGTTTAATATGTCAAACCGGCGAAACAAACGACATAAATAACAAAGGACCATTAAGAGGTAATTCATCTTGTTGTCAATTTCCGAAGTCGCGAACGTGAATCGGATTTATATTAAAGGCCTGTTTTATTTTAGCCACAAACCGAAACAGGAATGGTGATTTACGCCGGAACATACTTTCCACACCACAAATTCCATTATTTATGAGCACAATCCGAAAGCAATAATCGAAGGGACGTAAAAGAGTCCGATTAAATTGACATTGTCGTAAAATTTGGGAGTCGTTTTAAAGTATGTGGTAACAAATGCGCTCGTAAAGTCTGCGACATGCTCTCCCAGACGGAGGTTTCGTGTACTCCGTCACTGTTATAAGTTCCTTCACCTATCAAACCTTAAGTGGTACCGCGGTGGACACTTTTATGTTTCTCGCTTGAATTACAGTTAGAAAATTCGCATTTTAGATAAGTTTTACGCAATTCCGCATCTGGACTTCTAAGGTAGCGAACGACATAAATCTATCGGCTACCGCAACGAAATTAAAGCGGATTCAAGTTTTTGTTATCTTACTGCCATAAAATCTTTACAAAATCCTTGTTACTATTAGTCACTATCAATTAATAAAAGTTTCCTATTGAATTATTTACGCCATTTCTGTGTTGACTCTTAAGCTAATGCTAAAGCGTAAAACGTACATAAGAAACATATTTCACAAGTCTACCTTTATTTACGGAAAGACTAAACAGGCAAACAATATAGGAATTATTTATTTAATTAATAATCCAGATATACAATTGTTATTAAATAAAGAATTAACGTATGAATTAGGTGACAATAATCTTACTACTCATGACCAACGTAATAAGCATATAACGGCATGCGTTTTAAAATAATAACTGAAAAATCATAATATTAGTACAAAAATAAAAGAAAATAATATGGCGTAGAAAGAATATACATTTTTAATATGTTGCAGTTGAAACAACAATCTTATCTCTAAAAATTACTCGCTGTATACAATTTTTATTCTAACTTTTCCTTTCCTCGGTTATATGGGACCAGGGATTTCGGTTTCTTTGTCTGTTTACATTTTCATTATTTTCCTTTATTTTACCGTATCTGTTGTATACTGTTAAATTAATATAAATTTACATTTAAATTTTAGTTTTGCATTTTTAATATGACCGTGCGATGCTGTACTCTCATGTTGCCGGCAATTGAGTAAGATTTAAGGCCGCATTAGTGGTTGTTTCGAAATACTTGGGAACTTGACACGGCGACAAATATTGCGTGGGAATGTCACAATTACTCCACTCGTATTAAAGGTACATCACTCCTATCAAACACCTAATCTAGCTATTAATTAGCGATAAGGTCAACCATTAGTCATGATCGCCATGTAGGCGACACCGTGCATCGCCTTACACACAATTACACAGATTGTACGCCCATAAATCATGTTGTTGGAAAGCAATTGAACTGTGTGTGAGTCATTTCATTATTGAGATTTTCGTAACTGCAAATTATAATAGACCCTTTAAAACATATGAATTATTTATAGACTGTATAATAAATTTTGTAGTATTATATTCACGTTTAATTACTTCACCGAAGCTTTGCGAAATTACTTTAAAATATATACCTTATATATGTCTTCGCAGTAGTTTGATATATGTCTCTTTTTTTAATTCAACAAGTCATTAAGACGAGCAAGGCGTTCACCTGATGATAAGTGATACCTTCGCTAATAACATCGGAGCGCTATTAAAATGATATACATAGCACCATATTGCGCTCGTCGCCTTGAGACATAAGGTGTTAAGTCTCGCTACACCAGTAATTTCATTAAAATATAGGACAATTCAATAGGAGCTGCGGTAATACCTACCTAGACAGTCTTTAACGAAATAGACCTATGACCAGCACCATGTAAACTTCTTTCTAAAAACAAAGAATTTGGCTCTTTTGAAATATGTATGGTATATGTGAATATGAATAAATGGTGCTGTGTGAACAACCCAATAACTTTTGTATAAAATAATCGGATATCTCCATAAGTTAAATATGAAGTCTTCAAATATAGCGAGCAGTTCGCGCTCACCGCGCTTCATACAAATATTTACGCGAAACCCATACATACAACACCTCTAATTACGCAGTGACCACAGAGGTGGATACCGCAGCTACTGAAGCCGTCCAAGACGATGGAACGGAGTTCTCTTGTTGACAATTGAATTTGAACCTTGAAGCTATTGCAAAAAGTTCAAAATACATTAGCAAAAAAATCTTAAAACTAATCAAGAGTAAGAAATACCTTTACAGTCTACATCTTTTAACCATCACTGAATATTTATTTTATTAGTACATAAACTAGTATTATACTAACTATACCACACTAGTACTAATTCTGCGAATTTTCACAAATAAATAATACTTATAGACAGTAAAAATAACTCTTTGGATGTTTTATATTTTTATCTGTAAAACAAGCATGCTGCCTCAATACATTTATGAAGGTATTGTATATGATATGATTCTTTAAATATAAATGTTGTAACTATTTGTAACAGGTCATAGGTTCGATTCCACACAGTGAAATTTGATAAACACTCTTAAATTCTTAATTGGCTATCAAAATAGCGTTTTATATTTCAGGTATCTATATATCAAAGCAAAGTTTTCTGGAGAAACATATCTCACCATCTTTGCTTCTATTATCACATGTGAAAACGATCAAGTGTTGGTTCATTTTAAGTATAAAAAATATATGTAGTCTTATATAAACAATTTTATTATATACTATGTTTTATAAATAAAAGGGAAATAAGCGATGATGACTAACTGAAGTATATTGTAATGACATTTGATGATGCTATTAATTTGTCCGACTTATACAGCTCAAAGGATACTGAAATTATTATACATGGCTAAAACTCACTTAAGCAGTTCATAACTGACTATTAACGTTATAGCGGTTCGGTTTCGCAGCAGCTATTTTAAATAACGTTATAGCTGATATCAAAGGCGATCGAGGTGTACCGGGGCGAGTAACGCCGTCGGCGGATGTTCGACCAATCCAAAGATATAATCACGAAAAGCTAACAAATCGTGTATTCGCCGGCTCATTTCCATATTTACCTGTTCCGGAGATCCGAAGCCGCGAACGACCGAACGTAACTGTGGTATAAACTAAATGTTAGAAGCCATCCTGTCGCTACTGCCTCAATAACGCCACGTATTATATGGCGGATTTAGAAAACTCGTTTATGCTCAACACAACACTAACATTCACTGTAGTGTTATTAAAAGAGATATAATTTTTTATTAATAATATAAAAAGGTGAAATAATTGATATTCCCTTATTTACCGCTAACATTCCTTATACTATCATAGAACCTTCATTATAAAACATTTGTAAGTAGTACGCACTACTTTCTCCAAAGAGCAATATATTATTATTATTGTGTTTCAGTTTCAAATACATAGTAACTAATAAAAAATCACTATGGTAACA
Source organism: Pachliopta kotzebuea (assembly GCA_018246255.1). Taxonomy (NCBI): domain Eukaryota; kingdom Metazoa; phylum Arthropoda; class Insecta; order Lepidoptera; family Papilionidae; genus Pachliopta; species Pachliopta kotzebuea. The sequence goes on along the minus strand of DWLS01002849.1, from coordinate 1,231 downwards.
AAACATTTAAGTTTTAAACATAGTAATTAGGTCAATGTATAGCTCTGTAAGCGTTCTAACAACAATCTTATTGTTATAAACTATAGACTGGCTCATTATTTACCTCAAGGCAAAAGCCGTATCTTCGCTTTGTTAAATAAAGGATTTATTGTGATATGATTTCTATTTAAACTTAAATTAGACGTTTTAGTAGTGTCCAAATTTTATCTCCAATACCCCGAAATGGAGTTAATATAAAAAATAAAGCTTAGAACATAATTTTAATCAACGCGAAATCTTTATGCAGATTTCAGTATAAAGACCGCTCTGGGCGATGAGGAAACAAAAACTAGTCGGCTTTATCTCTCGTCTATCTAAATTAGATTATTCAAACCCCAAAACTCTAACAAGGTACGTCCGTGAACTATCCAAATGAGCATATCTGATTGTGATCCGACGCGAAGTAGAAAGAAACGTATATTCGTATCGATACAGTGGAGTCGGTCCGTTTCCCGTTCCCACGAAATCGACCACAATGGCGTGAGTTGCGGAATAATAGGTTAGACGTAGGATGGGCTCTGGCACGCGAATTGAATTGATAATGTATGTGCGGAGATAGCAGTATACCGTATGCTTAATTTATTCGCTTTGGTGTCGGGACAGAGCATTGCAATCATACAGAGGTGAGCTGCATTCGAAACAGTAGCGCGACGGTAAGATTCGGCCGCCGTTCGCCGAGCCGCCGCCGTGTCGGTGGATTTATTGCACTAGCAATTACACCCAGTCTTGGGCATGTCTTTATAAACTGTAACTTGATTTTATTCAATTTAACTTTTTTTTATAACAAACCGTTTAAAATATTCCTTAGAACCGTAACAAGTGTATTTAACCGACTACATGGTGCAGGTGCTTCATACGACATTTCTGTTTTTATGTCGCAACTTTACTTTTATAACCACATTTAACTTTTTATAGTCGTCTGATTTTCTAATTCTTTATAATACAATAAAGAATACTTTGTTATTGAATAAAAATTTTAGAACCTTTTTTCTATAAAAATAGAGAAGAAACCTCTTTTGTAGTAGTTAATATTTTTTCTTCGTTGTTCTATCATTTTCGATTTATTATGAAAGGATATTGTTCACGAAATATTAATTTTTTGGGAGTTCGAAAATGCGGTCATTTGACACGGACGAAAATATTCTTTGATAATGTTTTTTACACGATTTACTGTACTACGTGCTATATATTT
>DWLS01002848.1:0-17078 GCA_018246255.1 Pachliopta kotzebuea | reverse complement strand
GGCGACCCCTACCCACTAAACCTACCGCGAAAGCCATCAGCCGTTATGAATGGGATGCCCCGGATCTGTCAGCGACATGGCAAAAATAGGACAAACCTTAATCTTTGACTACCAGGAGGTATTTTAATGAATGATAACAGAAAACACTATAAATCGAGTTCTCTATCGAAAAAACAAAAAATTAATAAGCAACAGTTGTTATTATTTTTCGGTTTATGGCTTCTACTGCTCTGCGCAATAATTTCGCCAATGTCTAGTGATTGTGAAAATACACACAGGGGATAGAAAAATGTTCGGTATAAAAGTGAAATTCTGCTAATATGAAAGAGAATCTAGAACTTCGGCGAAGATTTTCCATTCGTAAAACGAAAGACAACACAAACATATTGCAAGTAGTACAGTAAATCATGTAAAAAAACATTATCAAATAATATTTCCGTCCGTATCAAATGACCGCCATTTTCGAACCTAAGCAACAGTTACGACTACAAAAACTACGGCATATTACCTTCACGTAATCAACTATCAAAAATGTCATAAAATCTATGTGTCCCAACCTAAAATTTACATACATGAATTATGTAAATCAAAACTTGAAAAAAGCTGTATAAGATATCATAAAAATACATCTTTTGGTTACATTCTTGTGAATATCTAAACAAATATTTCTATTGATTAATGAATAGGCATATTAAGTCATTATGAATTCTGAAAGTTATTACTGGCAGATGCCAAAACACAAATAACTGCCCACACGGCCTTGTTTAGAGAAAAATTACCTTCTATACTAAATTAGACTGTTATTTTTAAATCCCAACGACTATTTTCGTTTGCATATATTTCTTTAGCGTTAATATTAATGTGACAGTTACTTAAATGATTCAGCGCTACTCTGTTGGCAGAGACATTAACAAAGTAAAATCTTTACACTTTTAAAATAAATAAAAAAGCGGTTCCAACTTCCGAAATTGCACAATGTCTGATTTATGTAACACTGTTCACGATTAATATGTGCCCATTTCGTGGTTATTGTGTAGAAAATTTTGCATATATTACTAAAGCGGACACGAGTCTATTTCTGAAAAACAAGTGGTACTGGTTATACTTTATTTTTTGTGTTCACCTCATTACTTAATGGCTCAGTGGTTTAATGTTTATAACACGATCGTCTGTAGTTTGATTCTAGAGCCACGACTTCATCTATAATGAAGTTTTTCGAAACCGCCTGACTAGTTACCGTCTTCACCATCCACGGCATTTACGTCACTTAACACGATATGAAATTGTGACTTAGGCGTTAAGTCGATCCTTTGTAACTAATTTGTTCCATTGACAATGTGGAGTGAAAAATAAAAGAATTTACACAATATCCGTCGACAATGTACTTCGGCAACGGGGTCCTTTCTCCTCACTTATTTTTTCAATAAACATATATAATATCCGCTCAGCCGACGCGCCATTGATCGTTAATTGTCCACTTTATTTCGGTACACTCATACTGACGTAAGTTTAAAACAATAAAATTTTATAGTACTTTCGATTCAAAGCAAAAATCTCTTCAGTGAGTCTTTTCGCATATAAATGTTTACTTTCAACATTTTCTTTTAAACTTGTTCAGCTTGTCAGTCGATTGAAGACGAATTCAAGTTTGAAGTGTATTAAGTTTTTGACAAAATTCGACACAAAAAAAATTATATTTTCATTTAAATAAATAATCATAACACAAGAGCATAAACAGCGCGATTAATATTCCCACTAGTGTATTCACCTGAGACATCTGTTCTTTCTTGAAGAAGTCTTCACCTAAAGCCAACATTACGGGAACAGAACACATGCCTCTTTAATTCATAAAGCAGGTACTATCATCGTTTTTAAAGTCTAAGCTATCAGTACTACTTCCGACATAAATAACTCTTCATCCTGTATTACTTCTCATTATTATTACAAACGACGACTTTTTAACTTTGTCTACTACATTATCTTAGAAAGAAGGTACCAAATTGCCAATAAAGTGTGGAGGTTTTTTTAGTTATTAAACAAATGATATTTTCTTGAACATAGTAATAGGAATAAATGTATTAATAAGGAATTATTTAATCTCGGCATTGAACTTAAAACATTTAAAAGTGTATCATTAATTTTTAAATTAATTTCAATAATTAAATTTTGAGGTTATCTTGTAAAACAATATTATAATTACTCTAGTAGAACACGTTGAATACATCATGATTGAGATGGATGCGCGTGCGCATTTGCCTCTTAATATCGACAACATCACGCAATTTAAAGCTGAAATCCAATACGCAATTTAGAAAGTTTTCAATTCACTACACATCCAATAGTCTCCGACGTATAATATTTTGTGATCTTATGTTAATGTAATGACTTGTCCATTTAATGTTTTAATAAACAGTTTAGGACCTGTATATTTCTTTTTATATGCCTTCTTCCTTCGTGGTTTGGTAAGGGTATATTCATTTCAGTATTTTCTTTTCTCATGTCTTTTAGTTTCTGTTTCTTGTCTCTTCTTTCACGCCTTACCTTTTATTACACATTTCTATATCTTCTTTCATGCTTCACCTCTCAGACCAAACTCGCATTTTTACAATTTTATTGTATACTATTCTTATTTAAACGACAATGTCCGTCTGATTGTCTGTCCGTCAACAATTTTCAATCTCAAGAACGACAAGGGGTAGGATCTGGTGCTGAAATTTAGCATACAGACAGATATCGCTTAGATAAGATCAGAGCAGTTGGAATTTTGTTGGTAAGTGGTCGGGTTTCCGAGTTGTGGGTTGACAAAGTTTCAGAATTTTGTATGGGCTACTTGTTTTTCTTATTTAAGTTTAATGTTTACATTTTTTAAGGACCTGTATATTAAAATGTATACGATAACAAGATGATACGAGAGGGACGCTCATTTGCTAGTATGTGATAACACTGTTCATAATAAAGTGGCGCTATTTAGGATGGACATACATTGAGTCACATTGTCATTAGATTAGGTTTTGCGTTTTTGTATATTGTCTGAATACCATTAGTAAAGCTTCTGTAAAGCTAGGCTAGAGTAAATTCTTTCCGTCAGTCAACCCATGGTAATGATGAAAGCATCAATATCGCTCCCGTTAAAGCGATGAGATGTGGAGCCCGTTACGCTGACCGCGCAGAGTTCCGCTACACACTGCTGCCCGCCTCGTAAATAAATAGCCTGCGTTAGTACTTCCTGATCTATCCTCTTTAAAACGTACCATTACTAAAGCGCTTTCTTTGCAACCATTACACGTCAAAATAAGTTATTATGTATAAACCCGTTCATTTTAGCATAACATTTCAACATAAATATTCTACCGTCTATTATATTATGGAATCATTTCCTAGAACAAAGTAATTCAATGAAAACTTGTAAAAAATCTTAGCGTATTTCGTTTGTTAACAATTGTTAACTTCCATATCAACATTAGTACAAGTTATGTAAATCTATATTATTGTACAAGGTTGTTATAATTTGAAATTAGGTTGGCATTATTTTTGTGCAAATACCAATGCGTGTTAATGTTTGAAGAACATTATGTTTCTCCCTCATCAAACTATAACAGTTTATATAGTTTCGTCGTTGTTTAGTTAGAAATTATAGTTGATCTTGAATAAGAGCGGCAAGGGTGTATGTGAGAGGAAATTGCGGTAAAAGCTCACCATGCGCTCGCCATATGTAGCGAATATAATCGACATTATATCGAAACCATCACATTATGTTTCCCAGCTAACCTTGCGAAATTGCAATAATGATGTGTGATGCCATTTAAGCGTTACTGAACTATGTGCCTAACCTTTTTTAAAATGTCAATAATGTAAAAATGCCGCGTACACCATAGAGCTGGTTGGACGGCGCTAGTTTGTGGACCGCGCGCAGTCTGAGTCGAGCCGCGCACGCGCGCGCACCATGCAGCGCCCGCGCCTCTCGCTCGCGATGCGCGACAACTGGCGCCACCTTCAGCGCATGTACGGCCTCGAGCTGAACGAGGACTACCCGCCCCCGCAGCGCGCCCCCAGCCTCGACTCCCTCATCAACTCCTCCGAAGGCGCTCCTTCCAGCGCCGACGCCTCCAACCCTGAAGACTCCGACTCCGGCGCGGACACCCGCGACCCCGAACCGTCCCGTACGCGGAAAAACTCACCAAAAAAATGTCCCCAAACTTTCTCGTCGTCGTCTAGTGGTCACATGGAGACGATCCACGAGGAAACCACTGAACCCAAAGTGTCCGTGAGAGAGATTCTCGCGAGATTCGAGAACTTGACTGAGAAAACGGATATTGCTCAGGTAGCGTTTTTTTCTGTGGTTTTATTGCAATTAAACTTTACACGGACATTTCTAAAATTTAATTTGTCAAGTGAAACGTGTCGAGTCGTGAAAACGTAACTCTATTTCCCCTTCGTATTGCCGAATTTGAGTAACCGTATTAGTAAATAAATATTAGGAAACGACCGCGCTCTGTTCACAGCCGCGCCGCAAAACAATCGCTTCTTATCGCCGATGAGCGGACGGCATTGCTTTCTTCCGCGGAGCCATCGCGTGAGACCCTCAATTCATTACAAATCTATTTCTTTTATTATTACACAACTATTTTACAACACTACATCTTAGTCACAATAAAAACCTATTAAACATTACGACTACAAAACATTATTATATGTGTTATATTTTCAAGTGAAACATCAAATTTGAATACACATGTCGGTGAGAAACATGAACCGAAATTACCATCTGCATTAATATGATAATAAATACTTTTTAGTTATCATTTTAATGATTCAATCGATATATTTTATATTTATACATTTTTTACTATATCCGAAACTTATATAGTTAGATTTTAAAAGCATTGGTGTTCAATCATTATTGCAATATTATTATAATAAAACTATTTCTGTATACATAAACATGGTCAAGCTGTATTATATAATAAGATTATAAAATAATTAATATTCTACAACGGATATATTCTACATTTTTTTAAATATCATCGATACCTGTTTTAATACTACATCTACATAATTTTCTAACAATTCAGAGATAAGGACATTCTAATAGTTAGCGGCAATGCGGTGGTTGTCATATAACTCAATTACATTTAGATTTTATTTATTTATTTTTAATTCTTCGGGCCCCTAAGTAAGAACAGTTTGTATCTTTGGACCCAAATTGTGTACATTGAATTATTATTTATTTGTATGTAACATACATTTATGTATTTAAATGAGTGTGCAGGAGTGCTTGTATATGTTAGTCAGTAAATTGTAGATATTGAAATCACTGTGTTCAATGTAGTAGTGTAGTAAGCATCGTTACTACCAGAATTTGATATGGTATACCATCAGGTGAATATTCTGTTGATTGTAATTTCGTTAAATATGATATTTGTTTTCAATCGGAATCGAATATAGGACTTAGTGTTCTAACGTTTGCGACTAAGCTTACGGCGGACAAATTAACTGTATTATCGACATTAACATATCGGTACATAAGCGACGTTTCGATTACAAAATGTACGTACAGTTTATACTTTGTCATGTGCGCCGGCACTTTCCAATCGCTAGATCATCGCGAATGCAATCGATCTATTCATGACTTCGGTTGAAATGAACTGGGAAAGATTTTTGTCTCCTTTGTCATTCTTTAATACGGAAAAACTGAACAATCTACTCTCTTATGACGTAATTTTGCATGTACACACTTTTTAACAAACGAATTCTACTTGAATAAATCATTGTTAGAAATATTGCCATATGTTTAATTATACTGTGTAATAACGACTTATGCAATAGATAAAAATGAAATTTAATTAACTTACTACCAGTTTTTTTTGTTATTATTGTTTCCGGTAATAAATTAATAAAATTATCTCCATGTCCACAACTACTTTAATTATTGTAATACATTCATAGATTAATTAAAATGATCAGAAATATTTTGATATCTTACGAATTAATAAGTAAAAGAATCAAAGCTGAGTGTCGAAATTTAGTATAGATAATAATTAATATCAAAATTATTATATCAAGTAATAAAATATTTACAATGTTTATATACAACTATTGCAAAAGATTTTTAAACTCAACCGATAGATGTAATTTGTATTAAAGGCAACAACAATAAAACCATTACAATCATGATTTCATTTGCATAACTATTTTAATACATTTATGTCTCATACAATCCATTTATGTTTTATATACCGTTAGATTATATCTATACTATTAGGTTATATAAAATCTTGATATCCTCAGAACAACGCCATGAAACCTACACACATACATTCCCAAAAAGGAACTTACAGTTATTTTATTACCTTTAAAATTTGCAAATTATTCACGGTTATTATTTGAATGTATTAAATTATTCATTTGATTGATTACGACTTAAAGTTTTGCTATTCAAACTTAAATATCCGTTATATATCATAATATAACTATATAGCGTTATTTAATAGCAATGAAGATTAATCACCCTTAGTACCAAAATTCTAAAAAATTAAAATTAGTTTTACGATTTACGTGTTGCAGTGGCTCAAAATATAGATTTTAGTGTTAATTACAACACTCTCATTTGCGAGAGGTGTTAATGAACAAAATCATATATATAAGTAATAGGATGTTAATCACGTAACAATATAAACAGCGATCTTTAATATTCTTATTGATAGGAGATTCTCTCCGGAGAGAGTCCAGATCATCTATCATGCTGATCAAGTACATGCTGGTGGAAGTCATATATCCACGGAATATATTCTTATAACATGTCGGTTTCCTCACGACTTTGCTAAGTTAGATACATAACCTGAACCCGCAACAATTCAAAACGTACACCTGTGCTTTACTAATCTATAACGACATCGTTCTCACTTAAATATTTCATATTAATAATATGCCATTAGGTATTTCGATGTGCAAATGACTTTGTAAATATCTATTATATTATATTATATCATTAATGTACGCATAATCGTGTTCATTACATCGCTTGGCACATGCGATAGGCATCCGATGCCGGGCGTGAACATGACCCTTCTCCGGTCAAGGAGGACCGGTGCTACTGTGTTTCACTTAGCCATTACTTATTTACAAGTACGCGACAAGTCACGCTTGACAAACATCTTTACAGTTAACTTGGTATACAAACTTTAAAATTCAAATCGGCCGATTTTCTAATAAACAAATATCGATGTCCGTTCTCTTTAACACTGCAAGGAGGTTCTAATTATATTTTTTATGGCACGACTGCGCATAAATAATAGAGACGTCATTCTTTTTTGTTTGCGAATTGACTTTAATGGCCCTATAAATATTTATAAATAAAAATAAATGTAGTGGTAAAACAGAAAATAGTTTTTAACTTTATCATTTATCTGTCTATATTCCTTTGTATTTTATGTCTATGGCCCTTTTTATAGGAAGGATATAATTTATACAAATTAAAAAAGGTCTGGATTAGAGTGTCATATTGGTTTCATATTTCTTTTTTCAATCTATAGACGTGAATATAGTAAAGATCAGGCACATAATCATCTCTTTAATATTTTTTTCTACTTATTTATATTGATGATATAATTTTTTTAATGTATTAAAATCGTCCTCTAGTAACAATTTTTTAAGCGGGTTTTAATTTAACTCTTGTTCAGTTCATTTGGCTCTATATAATTCACCAGATGTTAAAATATAGCATCGTTTGCTCATAGGAGCGAGTTGTAGGGAAAGTTTGATGGTGCTTAAATATGCATACTAATTACATATAACTGGACGCCCAATAGCGTTCGCGGCGTAAATGCCACACGGAATTGCCGCTCATTACTCTGCTATTTACAGAATTGCTGTTTTTTTTTTGTATAATTTCCACCCATGCCATTAAAAACATGGTACGTTATTAATGAGGTTACTCCATTATATCTTCATCTAACCTGTCTGAGTTTAATCTTCATTAGCATTAAGCCAATTTCTACCCATTAAATACCTCTCTATGCATTTGATAGATCACAGAGAGGAACTCTTACAAAACGCACCTATACCTCCCAAAAACAAACTCGTTTTAGAGAGGATCAAATTCCTTCAAAAATGGAACCACTTGGTGTTTGTTACTCCCCAATGTCGCTTAATATATTATTATTTTATTCGTAGAGACGACGAGATGAGCAAGGTGTTCACCTGATGGTATATGGTACGCCTACAACTAACAACATTGACTGTTTAAGATGGTGTATACAGCGCTCGTCGCCTTGAGACATACGATATTGAGTCTTATTATCCCAGTAATCTTACTAGTATACAGCACTCTTCAAACCGGAATACAGTAATGTTTACACATTATTTTTTTGTTGTTGCTGTAGGAGCTGCGGTGATATCTACCTAGACGTTCTCATGTAACGGAGTACCACCAATAAATCTAGTATCAATAAGTATCACTTATTTTGGTTCTTTTTAAAGTGCCTTTTTTGTTACTGATGGTTGCCTGACAGATTAGTCATCATTAGCCTTTATTGAAAATACAAATAGGTTATTATGGGCTTTTTTGTTGTTAGCTACGTATGTGCGTGCAAATTCACAGGGGCACCCGTGTTATATAGGAAACGGAAGCACGGTTCGCTTACGGCAAACATTGTTGCGTCGACCTCTGATTCGCGTCGAATTTCCATCAGTTCAACATTGTTGTCAAACTACACGTCGAAATTACTCTTTGTATGTATCCTAATTTTCAATAGGATATTTATTTTTTACTAGCAGATTATTTGAATTGAAACTGGTAAAGAGCACACTTAAAAAATCTTAACAAAAGCCACTGTAAAATCTGCTTCTTATGTCAAGTATTTCCGTATTCCGCTCCGCAAACTGCATTATCTAGTAAACTTACTAGGAGATATGATAAGAGTAAACAAGAATGTGGTGCTGTAAGGTTCAATCTTCAATATCACCTTTCTGAAGGTAAACTGTATCACATCTGTACTGCTTGATTAATAAGTTAAAAAAAAACTATTACAATTCAATTTAATTCTTGGGCTTATGGCTTCTACTGCTCTGCGCAATAATTTCGCCAATGACTTGATGATGAGAACACATACAAGGGATAGAAAATAGATCGGTATAAAAGTAAAATCTTACCAATATGCAAGAGAATCCAGAACTGACGACGAACCTATGATAGTTTATATATCAAACCTCAATCACTTAATACACGTCATTCGTGAACGACAATTTGTCTTGCTTCCAGTATTACCACATTTACAAAAGATTGAATTTATATTGTTTCTAATAGTTTCGTTTCATTCGGTTCGAAAATACTGCAATGTTATAATCGATTTAACCTAGCACATAATAATAACGATATTTTACTCTCGAAATTGATATATTTTTGTTATATACGAGCTCAATGACGCAACGTATTGTAATTGTTTCTATGACTACTTATACATCGGGCGTTACAAGGATTATTTCGTAACATTAACATAAATTATATTTCCCTGTCTAAAAGTTTAAAACCAATAATATAATAAATTGTTTATGAATAAATCTTGTTAACAATGTTTTAATTTTTTTTTAACATGTATCCTTATTTAAACGACAACTTCCGTACGTCCGTCGACCATCAAAAATTTTTAATCTCGAGAACTGCAAGGGGTATGAGGCTAAAATTGAGCATACAGACAGATCTCGCTTAGATAAGACCAGAACCGTTGGAATTTCGTTGGTATGTGGTCGGGTTCCCGAGTTGTGGGTGCACAAAGTTTCAGAATTTTGTATGGACCACTTGTATTTATTTATTAAGACTTTATTTGCACAATCAACATACCAAAATAAAGAGGAAAAAAAAGCAACAGAGATATGTATGAGACAGAAACATTAAACAAAAAGGCGGATATAATGCCACAAGCCATTCTCTCCAAGTCAACCTTTCAGGATCTGAAGAGGAGAATGGAAAAAAAAATCATAATCTTGTTAATATAGACATGGTTATATAAGTATAATTTTTAACCATAACTTTATAGTATATGCTGGTACATAATTCCAAGATTATTTCCAACTAAACCATTACTTTGTGGATTGAATTATATGACTAGATGAATTCAAAAGATTTAGTTTAAATTGTGCAATAAATAATAGTGTTTTATTGTTTCAAGTCATTTGATATACCGCTTGCGGCATCAGGAACAATATGTCACAACAGTTGGCGGACGCATCGCGAATTACACACGACGTGTTGTCTGTTACACGTAATCGATGTAACGGATCAAAAGATCAAAATGCATTTACTGACGTATATGTATAACATTTTTTTATTCGACGAAACGAGCAAGACGTTCACCTGATCGTAAGTGATACACTTGCTCATAACAACGTGGATCTAGTTTAGATGGTATATACAGTACCACATCGCCCTCATCGCCTTAAAACATAAGATGTTAAGTCTCATTACCCCAGTAATTTTACTAATATACAGACCCTTCAAACTGGAACACAGTAATATCTGCACATTACTGTTTGTCGGCTGTAATAGAAGCTGCGGTGATACCTACTAAGATAGTACCCGGTAACAAAGACCTTATACCAGTACATTATGATTTATACATAGTATACATATATGTTTATTAGTTTATATAACAAACATTCTAAATATTAAGTAAATAGAAATGTACGTAAATGCGAATTTAACCCAAAACAGAGTTTTCTTCAAGCAAACCTTTGCTATAGATTCTTCATATATTCTTCCTTCCTATAATATAAAATGTTTGTAAATCATAAAATTTACATAAATTTTTTTTTTGTATTAAATATTATATAAAAAAAAAACTATTATAAACAATCTTTGTACGTTAAATCCCATTTTGAGATCAATTCACTCTGTTATATTTAAACGCCGTTACCAACGCGTAACTAATTCAAGCTCAAGATTACCTTTTGTTTGATTTTAAGATCTTTTTTTTATTATCATGTAAATCATTTCACTCTCAATGTTATTACCAGTAATAAATATGAAGACTAATAGTGTCAATCATGAATTTGTCGGTATTTTAAAATAAACTAACACAAAGGTCTTCAAATATGAAAATAAATATTAGCTAGCAAATTTTTAGCCTTTGTCCGTTAACTTATGTCCTTTGTAAGAAATTATGTCTTTTCTAATCAACTCGATTAGCTTCAACTTTCATATTGTAAATCTGCAACTATAATAGCATGATGCTGTCCAGCATAATCATTTAATCCTAAGTAAAAATAAAGTCATGATAGCCCAGTGTAGATAAAAAGTTAAATTGATTAATTCCTAAAAAGCTGCTTAGTCTATATGTACATATCTCTGGTTGTCTTGCATGAAAAATGTAACTACTGCCTTTTAATACAAATTTAGTTTTAAGCTTACTTATATTTATTCCAAGTTACATTTAGTGTGCCTTGTCGCTGACAGATCCGGGGCATCCCATTCATAACGGCTGATGGCTTTCGCGGTAGGTTTAGTGGGTAGGGGTCGCCCAGGCCGAGTCCCACACACACCTCCGGACCCACCCAGGGCACCGGTGGAACGTCCGTAAAAGGATTCCCCCGCGTTAAAAAAAAAAAAAAAGTTACATTTAGTATTTAAAGAGAAAAAGTTTTATAACTAGATACATTATTAGTATGTCTAGGATTACAATTTAAAATTTAAGTTGCTTTTTCACATAAACCAAATGGGATTTGTTATACATTTTTCTATGTGAATATGAACCGGTTACATTCACCGGTCCGTAACTCCTGTGCCGCTGTACTCTAACACTAATAACATTTATTCGTACAATATAACCAACTCCTTTGATACATACAAAATTTAATCTACATTTTATATACGTGTAAAATTATTAATAATATTTAAAAATCGTTATTAAAATAACACATTAATTGGAATTGTCTATGTACAGCGGTGGATAATTATTGGCACAAAAAAGTCGCCTAAAGTTTTTTTTTTGTCGCGGGAGAAATCTTCAAAATATACTCTGCTTCTGGGGGAAGTCAGGATTATATGAGATTTACACCGACTGAAACCCCCTCGGTGATCATCCTCAGTGCACCGGGATCTCCTGCAGAACTCACGGGTCCCTCCCTGCACTGCTACTAAGCACATTTCCGGGAGAACTGTGGCCCTCCAGCATAAACAGTATGCTACAACAAAGTACGAGACCACTTCGTACTTATCGTCCGACTCGGGCTCATACAATATACAATGAAGGTCCCTACTCTTAAAGCCCACGAACCCGAAAAACTTTTTAGTCGCTACTACAGGCAGAGCTTACCTTAGTCCTATTCTTGATAGCCCGAAACTACATAACTACGCCTAAAGTTCCTAAAATTGTTAACTAATAGTATAATTTTATTTATTCATGTTAATGATACTGAGGATATAAAGTAATACACTTACAAATACAGTATACTTCAATTAGATATAAAATCACAACGATTTAAGTTTTACTTCTTATAAATTGACTGATTATGACTTTTGAATTTACTTGTCACAATCTATCGAATATATTTTACAGTATCTATTTAAGTGTTACTGTGTTCCGGTTTTAAAGACGTTGAAGCTAATGAAATTACTGTGGTAACTAGTCTTTACATCTTACGTCTCGAGGCGACGATAGCAATACAGCAGTGTATATCATTCTAATGAACGCCAGATTATAGGCGGGCGTATCGCAATCTGTTGAACGTCTCGTCGCTTCGTGGTCTATATAATCTAAAAAATATCATTAAACATTCCATCGCCTTTATTATGGGCGTCTAAAGAATCATTGTAATGTTCATGGGTGCTGTAATTGACAATTTCAGCACATCTAATTGGCACGGCTAGAATGAGAGCGTGACCACTCTCTCACTTTCCATCGGCCGTCATAATCCGTAACATCGGTGTACTTAATTACGCACTCGCTTTTGGCTTTCGTTAATAACAGATAAATAATTCAATGATTATTATATATTTACTGGTGGTAGGTCTTAATTGACGGCCCGTAGTCTGAGGCTATCAAGAATAGGACTAAGGTAAGCCCTGCCTGTCGTAGAAGGCTACTGAGAGGGGTTTTCAGGTTCGCGGGCGTTAAAGTTGGGAACCCTCACTGCCTTTTCAGTGAGTCAGGGGCTGACTAAGGTACGAAGTGGTCTCGTATTTCTCGTAGCATACTGTCTATGCTGGGGAGGGCAATAGCTCTCCCGGGGATGTGCTTAGCAGCGGTGCAGAGAGGCACGGGTGAGTTTCGTAAGAGATCCTGGGGCTTTCCACAATGCACTGAGAATAACCACCGAGGGGGTTTTAATGGGTATAAATCCCACATAACCCTGACTTCCCCAGATACTGAGTATCTTTTGAAGATTTCCCCCGCGAAAAAAAAGTCTAGGTTGACGGAGACCGTCTAGGTAGGTACCACCGCAGCTCCTATTACAGCCGATTGAACTACTGTACAAACGTTACCATGTCCCGATTTAAAAGGTGCTGTAAGCTAGTGAAATTACTGGGGTAACGAGACTTAACACCTTGACTCAGACGACGATTGCAATGTCGTGTTGTGTATACCATCTTAACCAGAATCACGTTATCATAGGTAAGTATCACTTGTCATGAAGTAAAAAACATCTTTAACATGCTTAAGTCGTAATTACAATTAACACCAACATCAAATATATATCAGATTGAATACTAACATAAAAATTACAAAAAAAAGATACATTTTTTAAAACTATTACGTCTAGATGTTCGTTCTATCATCCACTGCGATATTATCTGTGGCACGCATAGACTACCGCGTTCTAGTAATTACGAAGAAACTTTGTAATTGTCTATGCTTTCCGTAATCATAAAATAATAACGTGTGAAAACAGCTCGAACTGTTGACCGTATTAAATAATATTGTAACACTCATAAAACAATACTTAGTAATCATAGTGCAATCCAGATTTCATTTTAATCTTGTACATAAAGTTTTCACACGATTTCTTCCCTTAACCGTAATCGGTAATGAGGTATTTTCTAAGATAATGTTAGTTTAATATTCGTTTTACTGGGAAAATGTTTTACTCAAAATCCTCACAGGATTTCGTCTATTAATGAACACCACGGGCCTAAGCCAAGTGGTTTTCATTGTTAAAAATTTCACACAATTCAGCAAGTATTGAGAATTGCGGCTTTTTGCATTGCTAAATATATATTCGATAGTAAATTTAATTGTTTTAAATATAATGACAGATGTTTCGGTTAATCTCCTTTTACTATTATTATACACTTCATAAACATGATATCTGTGTATATTGTTTCCTTTGTAGCAATGTTGAACAATTGCTGTTTGACAGTTGTTTACTTATCTTCGTAATTTTGTTGTTGGACCCCTCACAATATTTTCTTTTATCTTAACCTTATCATCATCATCAGCCGATAGATGTCCACTGCTGAATATAGGCTTCCCTCAATAACGGGGCGATTTGGGACATCTCTTACCACGCTGATGCAACGCCGGTTGATGAGAAGCAAAAGCCTCTTTTGTTAATTAGCAGGCTTCACGAGCAGGTGAAGTTGACTTGATTCCTATGAGTTGTTGTGTGTGACTCCTTACATCCGTACCTAAAATTCTTATACTCATTAGATATCAAACCTGTTTCTTATCCAATAATAGTTTGTAGTTCTTTACAAATAATAAAGATTAAACCTTACTACGTTTACTTCTATAAACTAAAGTAAACAGGAAAATGTGTTGATGATTTTCTACATATCAAGGTTTTTATAGAAAAGCCTGTTAACAATGAAAGTAGACTACCTTTTTAATGCTAATTGTGTATCATAGACATGTAACGAAGGTCAACGGCATCGGAATAGCAAACAGGTTGTTATAAGAAAAATGTAAGAATAATGACATTATCATTTTTCATCAAATAAATCGATTAACAATCTTTGCCTTTAATATATTATAATGATCTATTATGTTCAAATGCATGGAAATAGAAAATAAATGGAGTTTACTTTGCATTACAAGCGATTGATGTGAAAGTAAGAGCGTATGGTGAAATGTAATGTAAAATTAACGTTCGGAACGGAAACTTCGGGTACATAGGCAGAGCACTATCTTATAGTATAATAAAAAGTATATTACGTAACTTTGTAAATAAATTAAATCAAATTTATTTAACTAACAGTTTTTTGCTTAAACAAACACTTTTATTTACTTCGCCTAAAATTAATCAGACACTATTACTAACCTTTAGTAATCTAATATTGACTCATAGTCTGTAAATAAAGATTTATTATTATTATAATTATCTAAGGTATTATTCAAATTATTTTCTTGTATATAGTTAATATTTAACTTAACATTAGAGAATAATTTAAATATTTTCAAAATAAACTTAAACAAATATTAAAATGAATACTTAATACATGGATGTATATTTTTGAAAGGTATAGTTAAAGTTTTTCGCTTTTTTAGCGACAATTTTGTACAGGTTTTTATTTAATTTTATAGAACATCTTACTAGGATATAGTTAGACCGTTTAGCACAATTTTGAGCCAGCCTCCAGTCCAGCTCTAATCGGTAATACTTATATGTCATTGAAAGCATTTAGTACAGTTTGCCGAGAGACGACTTAATACCAACATATCAGTTATCATACTTATGTTCTTGTATTATTATATTCATTATTTTACTGTAATCGTTAAACGAGTTTATAATAAGATTTAAGTACTAGTAAAGCTATGTTATTATAAAATAGCTGAACACCGGAGATTCTAAATCTAACCGCAGAAGTTCGGTTTAAAGACGGAGGCATTTATGACGACGATATAAACTAAGTCATTACAGCTGAAGGTTTTGTTTAAAGTCTATTAGATTTTAAGACAATTGACTATTAAACTTTACAACTATAACTGGTTAATTAATAATTCAGGAAAATCCAATCAGTTTAAAGTTAATAGAATCCTCCATCTAAATTACAACTAAAGATAATCAAGTTATCTATTAATAGATATTAGAAGGTACTAATAAATAATTATAGAAAATACTAGTTAAAATAGAATTTTTTTCAGTATATCCGCTTTGTTTTTGTATCCAAAAACCAAAATTTATAATGCAGAAATTTGTTAAAAGATTCATTCGATGTGTCAGTAAAAACCCAAAGTATGTCAAAGACATACGCGTGTACATAGCCGGTGCTCGTTTCTCGGAAAGGAGGCTGTGTTTCTTAGAACTAGTACAACGGACAGGTTCCCGGCGATAATATCCGTTAACAACTTCAAAATATTAAGTTCATACACCGTTTCCGTCTCGCGCCTAGTTTTAAAGGTTTTTGCACTTTAGAATCACACAAGGAATATATAAGAAATTAAGATCTCAAAAGGCGCGGCTGGGTTGAGGTACCAGTCTCTTAGGAGGCGTGGATTCGAATCTCATCGCTGTTACTATGTTAAGATACAACTCGCTCGATTAAACACTGCTTTATTTTTCCGTCCACATTTTTTTCATACTTTATATATAGATACCTCAGCGGTACGTATGTAAAAGATTCTATTCAATGAGATAATTGATGCGGAAACTTCCGTATTTCCATTTTCTGTTCAGTTTTAAAACAGCGCCATCTGTTGAAAGAAATTGTAACTACTACGAAGTTTTAACGTATTTGCAGAAATTAAAAATGATTCAAATTTAATATTTTAATACGTAACTAAATTAAGTTATCTCATAAATTTATTTACATGTCAACAACATTTTTTTTTTGTTATACACATTTGGCTTTTTATATATACAATCGCTTCAACATAAAGTGATTTAACATGCTCAATATAGCTTTTATTTAATTAATTTAATATTAAGTAAAATAATTATTAATTATTTCTCAATTTTAAAATTATTAGAGAATCTCTTAAAGTCTTCGTGTAAGGTACATTAAAAAATACGTTAATATTACAAAATCGGTGTAAGATGGGAATTAACAATTACATGAATTTTTTTATTTTTTATTTTGATATGCTCTTTTATTCCTCGGACTATAGTCGGAGACCTTGTTTGCTTATCAAATACTTGTTTGTTTT
>DWLS01002847.1:0-17085 GCA_018246255.1 Pachliopta kotzebuea | reverse complement strand
TATAAATTATATAATATAAGGGAGAGGAGAGAGACGAGGGAAGAGGATTTGGGGAAGGAGGAAGAGGTGGGAAGAAAGTGCAGTGTAAGTTTTTATAATTATGGCTGCACAGTTCCTTCGTAAGCAAACCTTGAAGCGATGGTTTATACAAATTTTAAAGTTCCAGCATTTAATGCTAGCAAATATATAGTTTTTTGGAGCATTTGCATAATGCCGTCGCTTGAAGAACTTACGACATTATTAAGTTAAAACGATAATGGGAATGAATTAACGAGATGTTTACCATACAAGTACATTGGTAACTCGACATACTAGTTTAATTCGTTTCGTAACCTTGCTCAATATCAATATTGCTCAATGTCAAATTGCTCGTGTCTCCAAGCAATTTTCTGCACTGAAATTAATTGAAATACCATTAATCCATTCAAGCCCCAAAAACACCACCTCAGTTGCGTTTGTTAAGTGTTTTTGTAGTGAGTAGTAGATAAATACATTAATAAATAATATGTTATGTGCCAATACCGTCATGGGGCAGCCAGTAATTATGTGATTAAAGAGTGTTAGCATCCCCGCTGTTTTATTTAAAGATATACCACCATAACAGTATTTGACTACGAAATATGTAATTAAAAGAACAAACATTTATTTATAAATAATAAACATATATATATTCTATAAAAACATAATAAATGAAAAAATAAAGTGCTTACGGAAGCGCTCAATTTACGTCA
Organism: Pachliopta kotzebuea; assembly: GCA_018246255.1. Classification (NCBI taxonomy): domain Eukaryota; kingdom Metazoa; phylum Arthropoda; class Insecta; order Lepidoptera; family Papilionidae; genus Pachliopta; species Pachliopta kotzebuea. The sequence goes on along the minus strand of DWLS01002847.1, from coordinate 16,354 downwards.
CTGGTCTTTGCTTTTTTATTCACGCTTTGCTCATTTTCATTGGCAGGTCGTTTAAAAAATATCCCAAAAGATTTGTTTCTTCTTTTCTTTCAGGATATTGCGGAAATGTTAGTTAGGCGAGTTTCGTTAAATAACTCCGATGCGCGACCAGTTGCGATTTTTTCGGGGTGTGAGAATATTCGTATCTCAACTGTTGATGTTATCACTAAGCAAAATATCGCTCGCTCGGCGGCTCGTACCTCAAAACACTCGTATATCAAGGTGCCGATATATATTTAAGAGTGACAGATTCGGGGTAATATGTTGCCCATACGACGAAAGACCCAGATGGAGGCGAGTTGTATGTTCCGGCGTGCCCTACCGCAGGAAGGATGGGGTAGATTTTCTCCCCCCGAGGTGGACTGCTTTTGCAGCCGGCGCTGGCGGGGCCGCGGATGTCTTTCAGTTCACGGGAACAAAAAGACATCTCCGCCGTAAAGCGACCAGGCGGACATAGAGGAAGTTTTAATCAGTGCGAGTCCGACATAACCTGTCTTTGCCCCCGCAAAGGCAGGTATGCGAAGATATTTCCTTCCACGTTAGTCAAAAAAAATATCGTATATCGTACTTGTGATAATTTTAAACATTTCCAATCATAGCCAAAGCAGTGATTATACTTTAACATAATTTAAAAAACTGTTTAGTGGCTCGACGAAGACGTAAAGAGAGCAGGCCTCGACGACAAAGGACTACATTCTCGGCACACCAAACGCTCCGCCTCGAACTGGAATATGCAAGAGGCGAATATGTAGCAAGAGCACGAAGGTAATTTTCTCAAAACACTTCTGTTTTCAGGTTCAGTTCAGATTTATTTGAACCGTCTTTTTCTTATCATTTAACTTTTCGCTTCTTATGATGGAAAGAAAAATAAATTAACAGCAAAAAAATATTTAGATTCTATGCTCACAAATCTGTAACAAAGAGTAAGTTTATATGCTTACTAGTTATTTGTATTTATCAGTGGAACTTCCTGGCGATTCGAAGCTTTTGGAGGGTAAGATATTTAAGCCGTGTATATTGTATTATTTCATTTAGGACTACCATATTTAAAAAAAAGTGCAATAAGTAACCTAAAGAAAGTAGATTTTTTGATGCTTAAGATGTTTTTGGTATCCTTATTACAGATGTGAGCTGGCATCTGCATTATCACTCAGCGAAACCCAAGTTAAAATATGGTTTCAAAATCGGAGAGCAAAAGATAAACGAATAGAGAAAGCTCAACTAGACCAACAATACAGGTAATATTTTGTTTAAATACACTAATTTAGTAGATATAGTTTTAAATCATTATTTTTTCTAATAGTTTTCATTACCACTTTATCACGAATAAGTAGATAATAATAGTAACTTATAAATAGTCCTTTTAATGTTCCCACCACTTGAATGGGGCGTTTTTTGGCTTAAGTACCAAATTTTTTCTAAAATTATTTGAGATTTCGCGTCCCTAACAAAAATTGTGCTCATTAGAAATGTTATAACTATATATGCCATGAATTCGAGCATAGCTGTTTAATAAAAAATATTAAACAACCGCGAACATCTATGAAGATAATATCAATAATTTTATGCGGTACGCGACACCATGACTTACCGTTTGTGGCGAACGTCAAAAAAAGGTTGAGCACCACTGGTTTAAATCCTCTATTCACCGTGCTAAGTCAGTGTCGTTGTTGTTTGTAATTTCTTCCAAAGCTATAGTTTCTGAATTTCTGTTTTTATAAAAATCTGAAGCTAATATTTTCAAATTTTTCAGGCAACTCGCAGCAGCATCCGGTTTTTTTCCAACTATACTCACTTCGTCTTATGCACAACCACCTCCATGCCCCTGTTTACCTGTACACCCGCAGCAAACAATAAACAAGTGATTTGTTTCACAATACGTATAATTAATGGTTTCAATAATTTTAATAAACATTACAGGTCACTGACCTATATTATTATATCATTATAAAATTCTAAATATTGGAAATATAACGAAATAGTAACGAACTAATCTAATTTTCCGCACGCACTTTAGTCTTTATTTTTGGTGTTAAAAGGGAAAAAACCGTTTATATGTCATAACCGCTTGTAATAAATAAAAAATTTAAAATTTTTTAAATATTTTTATTCAGCAAGGTCAACTTACCATGGCCTTTTCCACGAACGCAGACTTGTCCAACGCGTAGAAGAGTCCATGGAAAACAGTGGTCGTTTTATTTGATATCGCACACGTATAAACTAATAACTTATAAACGTTTTCAAATTTAAATATAAACTAAAAATGTTAACCACTTCCATTTTAAAAACTAATTATAATTTAAAAATGTATTGTCACTTTTAAAAATATTTGACAAGAAATACTTAAAAACAGATAATAGAACTTAAATATCTTATATCATTGTACATTATGTAAAGGACAGTATACTTAACTTCTACTAAAAAAGTTCTATACACATATATTTTCTATGGTTATAGTTTTAAAAATATTACACAAAACACATTTCAATAGTAAATTGTTTCAATAGAATTGGAATGTTTTAATCTAATTTAAATAAAAATATCAATTATTTAATAAAACAAAAACTGAAAACATCATTCTAATGAAAATAAAAATTTTTCGACAAAGCCATGAGACGAGCAAGATGTTCACCTAACGCCCGCTAGTTACAATGCTGGTTAGGTCGCTTTAAGAAACAAGACATTAAGTCTCGTTACCCCAGTAACTCCACAAGTTACAACGCCCTTAAAACTGGAACACGGTAATGTTTCCACACTATTATTTGGCGGCAAATATAATAGTTACAGTAGTGGTACTCACTTAGATGATCGCCGGCGATAGAGACCTACCATGAGTAATTTTATTATTTTAAAACGTTTAAAATCTTTAATAAGCTTAATTAAAAGTTTGGCAGTGAGAATGTGACGTCATATTAAATACCACATAAATAGTGCTTAGTGTAAGTTTTTAAATTCATAGCTGCACAGTACCTTTGTAAGCAAACCTTAAGCGACGATTGAAAAAAAAATTAAATAAATATATAATGCAGTCCTGTCCTAGTCCACTTGTGCCTCAATATCTAGATGATGGCTGCCTACTTCTGTCTACTCTACCATCTGCCTGCCTAGCTTCAACTATGCGCAACTTCACACCTATGCATTAAAAATATATTTGTAAGTCATATAAAAACCATTCAATATTTTTTTAAATCATGGGAATTTTAAGTTGTCCTGTAATGAAATTGTTCCCCACATTCTTATATAAATGGAAACTGGTAATCATAATTGATACAGCTGCTAATTTTGGCGTTAGCAAGGCAATAAAAACTTATTTATCACCCAACACCTATGTTTTAAATGCAGTGCCAATGATCTTACACTTTTTTCGTTGTGGGGAAATCTACACAGGATACTCCTACACAGGATACTCCTTAGATGTGTGCCCAAAAAACATCGTACCAGATTCTTATTGGCTATAACCCCATGGTGTCCCTCTCAACCGTAGTTGCAACTATAAAATCTTTTTGCCATTGTACCAAGGCCTAATTTCAGGGCGAGTCACCAGGCACCTTCTTAAAGCCTTTGTTATATATGGCAATGAGTAACCTTCAAACTGCCATTTTGGCTTCTGATATGAGTATTGATAAATATAGTTCACCTTCCTTTTACACACAGGTCTCTAGTTATGAAAAGAGAGAACAGAAGTCTGTCTTTTATACTTTTCATGTCACCTTACTGACCCAGAAACTCTAGGCTTGTTTCTGCTTAACTTCAATGTCATTGGTTATTTTCTTAGAATTTAGTTATTAACTGGAAAATAAATTTGTCTAAAACTGGAAATGATTTAGATTTTCAATTACAATTTTATTGCATGTTTCTATTATTTTTATAAAAGAAATGTATAATTGCTATAAATAATCTTTTAAGGATTTTTTTTAAATTATTGATGTTAGTGATTGCAAAGAACAAATTAAGATAATATATGATTTTTTTTTATCAATCTACTAAATGTTTTTGCATCACATGACATAAATAGCTACCTAAATGGTCCTATTGGCGCAAACATAGGGACTTTTCTCATAAAAAGAGTCAAAGCCATTTATCTGACAAACCAGTGTAAATAGGTGTTTTTTTATTATATTATTTATTATTACACTAGTTTTAGTGAAAAGCAAAATTTAAAAATTTGGCATTTTAAATGAATGACTTTTATTTTTATTATATAAGTTGATTTTTATTGAACATATTTTATATGCATTCTCTTTAGAAGAAATGTCATTAGTTTTCAATTTTTAAAATTGCCAGATGAAATTAGTTCAGTTCCCTTTTGCAATATTTTTATTGTACGTAGCTATTTACTTCATTATATACGTAATAATACTAACAAGAGAATGAATATTTGGCAATAATAATACTCACAAGAGAACACCGGACTGGTTTAGTACCGACGTTGACTTCCGCCAGTTGATGGACCCATATCATTGTAGCTCTGGCCAATTCCACTGTTTCCTATTTGCAAATAGGTTAAAAGAATGTAAATATTTATTTTTCAACTATCCACAAAATTATTAATATGTTTACCAGTATTGTAAGGTTGTTGTCTTTGTGCATTGTAGTTGGATCTCACAGGCCCTCCACTATAACTCTGCTGATAATCACCACCAAAGCTATCCTGTGACCATTGATGATCACCATAATCTTGATTGTCCCATTCTTCTTGAGACTTATTTGATTCCCAGGGACTCTCATTACCCCAACCACTTCCTTCTCCATACCCAGAGGTATAACCACCTTCTGTAATAGTTACAATTACTTTGAAAATTGGGATACTTGTTTATAGAATAAAGATTATATTATATATCATCATCAGCCGATAAATATCCTTTGCAGAGCATAGGCATCCCTCAAAGATCTCCACTCCAATTGGTCATGTGTTATTATACTATATTATATACTTAGACGCAAAAGTCTCTATGCATGCCCACATTTACATGTCTACATGTCTGCATAACATGTTAAGAAAAATCATTATAAACACAACCTTTTTTCAAGAAACCTACAAAGTTTTTATCAAAATCAAGAAAATTATCTGAAGTTATACATACCCCAGTCTTGACGAGTATTCCAAGCGCTTCGACGACTATTGTTATTTCGACCACTGCGGCTGGTTCCTCTATTACGACGGTTGCCACCCCCACCACCAAAATTTGCCCCGCTTCCACCAGCTGACATTTCTGACTTTGACAATGCTTTCTTTACATCAAGTTGGTGACCGTTGATTATATGTTCTTGTTGTACTATTGGTTTTAGAAAATATATATTTATTAAAAATGTATGCTATAAATGTTTGAAAATTCATAAATACAATTCTAATTTTGTTTTTAATAAATCAGATGATTAAATCTTGTAAGTAAAAATGGCGAAAGAGTTTAAAAAAAAGTATACATATAAAATAAATTATGGCATCATGTATTGATCTCTTCTACAATAATATATCTACATAAAATATTTTGGGGTAATTATAAATGAACACAGTAGTTTTGTTAGATTGAAGCAACAAGAACTCTTGGTGCTCACAGCCTTATAAGACTCTTTTAAAAATTTATTTCTTTATTTTTTTGTTTTTGTATTTGTAACACCTATATCTAATAGCTTTATATTATTAATAAATATTGTTAAAGAAAATCAAATTTAATTAAAAGTATTTATTATTAAAACAAATACTTTAATTAATTTGAGTTATATGTAGAAGATATTTTTAATGCAAATATGATATCCTATTAGTTTCTTAACACAAACTAAATCTATTACATTATTACAAATTTTTGAGGCGTTCCTTGCTTTTGTATTTTTGTCTTGTTTAATATTATTAATAAATAAGTAAATGTTAATAATTTGAATAGACTATATTATTTTTGTGATATTAATTGATTATGTGATAACTATGGTATATCTATTTCATTGTCTGCTTTTTAGTTATAATTATTTTGTTATACAATAAAACAAATAAAAATAAAGGCTATTTATGCACGAAACAATTACAGTTTATAAGCAAAAAACCTAAAAAATTTAGTAATAACAATCAATGATTTAACAAAACAATAAGATTTAATTAATTTCATAAATAAATAACTTACAGCATATTCTATCAACTGGATCATAATCATCAAATTCAATGAAACCAAATCCTCTCTTCTTTCCTGTATCTTTATCAGTGACTACACTCACTGAGATTATATTACCATAAGATGAGAAATAGTCTCTTAATTCACTTTCTTCTATGTCTTGTTTCAAGTTACCAACAAACAACTTTTTTACTGTTGCACTTGCATCAGGCCGTTTTATTTCTTCTCTGGGCACAGCACGTTTAGGTTCAACAACTCTAAAATAAATACCATTATAAAATTTATATTAAAATGTACTATTAATGGCAGAATGAGATTAACAATATGTTACTGTCTATTGTATTCATAATATAGTATACATACACAAAGGCATTTAAAAACATTGTGGTTAATGAAACTACTAGATCAAAATATCTCAAAGCAACAAGTGTTAAAGCCAGACATATAATTTTCACTAAGTTGTGGCATACTTGACACATTTATTCTTCATAATTAAAAATGGTATGATATTGTTCACAAAGAATAGTCTGCTGTTAATAATTTCACCAACTAATATTTTATTTCAAAGTTATGTATTAAAAAGTAAAATGACATGTGTTGTTTAAAATTAAAGATTAAAAAACAGTTTCCTAGAGACTCAGTAAAATTTAAATAAACATCTAAAATAAACTGATGTAATATCATAATATAAATATGATAAAACCAGAATTTTTTTTTTATTTTTTACCAGAATAAATATGCTTTGTCACAGGGCTAGGTAGCAAAGTACAATGGAAGTAAGACTCATAAATATATTTTTTGTACCCATTTTGATTCTCTTTTTTTATAGCATGTTAATTTATGAAGGTAAATTCACGTACATAATAATTTTAAAGATAATTTAGCTTAAATCTTCAAAGGTCATAAGCTTATATAAATCCTGTATTTACCTTCCATCAATTTTGTGTGGTCTATTATTTTGAGCATCGTCTACCATATGAGCTCGAGAATAAGTTATAAAACCAAACCCTCTGGAACGTTTTGTCTGAGAGTCCTTCATAACAATGACATCTACAATTTCTCCCCATTGTTCATAAAATTCTTTTAAGGAATTATCAGAAGTGCGATAGTCTAAACCTCCAATGAATAACTTTCTTAAGTGCTCAGGTTCTTCCTGGAAAATTATTTAATTACATGTACATTTACAATCGACTTACATCAATTAGTAAATGATAACGAATATTTGGCAAACACTACAATAAAACAAAACGCAGTGATTTACCATCAAAATAAATAACAAAATCTTTTTTGGTAAAAAAAGTTTGAGATGAAAATCTTAAACATGATCATAGTATTTTTTAGCTTACATATTCATCATCACCTCCACCACTGTGTTTCATATTGACTCCAATGAAATAAAATTAATTTAAAATAATAACGGTATAAAATCTTTTATACAGAGAACAAATTTTTATTCTTTTTCAATAAGTATTGAAATATTAGGTATTTGTTATCATAATTAGAACATAGCTATCAACAATAATAACCCAAATTTGTCGTTAAATAAACATATTTCACATGTGAAAACTATACGTATTTAACTACCATAGGCAATAACATATTACTACATTTTTCTTATCTTAATTTTAATCATATCATATCGTATCTATGGATGAGTAAAAAGTGACATGTAAAAGAGAAAATAATTTGCATTAACAAAAATAAGTTTCATTTACATGCATCTTTTATAATTTAACACAAACATAATTAGTATCATCATCGGTACCAAAATATGCTTAATTGAAAAACGTAATTCAAAACATGTACTACAATAAAATTTAGAAAAGTTTTGCTAAATAATATAGAAAAATTAAAGATCTTTATGGTGAAGATTTTGCGTTAAATAACTTTTACATTTAAATATAGCTTCTTTAAATCATTATTAGTGTATTACTTTAATAATTAATCTTACAAATGGGTTGCCAATGAAAAATATTATACATTTCTGCTGTTAACACTTATGCTCTCTTTGTGCTCAATAATGAGTAGTGTCGACGTTTTATAATTCTTTTTGGCGTGGCGTCGGTCTGCAGCGGTTGTGCTCGTTAAACAGTGACCGTTTTAATTTGCGTTAAAAAGTTAAATAGACTTTCTTCATTGAAATTTTATTCTTATTTTAGTATTAATAATTTGTAAGATGAGGCCGCAGCAAAATGGTGATGATGGCTTTGTAAGTAAATTTTATTTCATTTTACCGGTTCATGACTTTATAACTGTACATAATTTTGTAATATTTTTACAAATTAACAATCTCTTAATAATGTTGAATATTATTATTTTCGTATTTGCCTGATAAAGTTATATTAGTTTGGATTATGTTCACTAAATGCTTTTTATTAAACCACGCCATACGCCGCCATCTTGTTGTTGCTTGTAATGTACGGCCTACTTTTTTTAGGAGGAGCCTGAGGTGCATCGTAAAATATTTATTGGAGGACTTAATTATAGGACTACAGATGAATCATTAAAAGCACATTTTGAAAAATGGGGCGAAATTGTAGACGTTGTCGTTATGAAAGATCCTAAAACCAAAAGATCACGTGGTTTCGGTTTCATTACTTATTCTAAAGCTCATATGGTTGATGATGCTCAAAATAATAGACCGCATACTATTGATACACGGTGAGTTTAATTTCAATTAATTTTGTATTAATGTAGCATTCCTTATGCAGTCCAGCTATATGAAAGCTTCATTATTGCTTTCATATCGTTTCAAACTGCATAGACTAAATGACACTGCTTGGTGAGTGTCACTTGTGTTCACACGTGGCATTTTCTGCGGGGTCTACATTAATATTTTTTGTATTTAATGTTAATTAACTATTAATACGTTTCATGTTTTTAAATTTGGTTATATATTTCACAGAGTTGTTGAAACTAAGCGCGCTGTTGCCAGACAAGATATAAAAAATCCCGAGGCGGGTGCTACAGTTCGTAAACTTTTTATTGGTGGCATTAAAGACGATCACACAGAAGACCAATTACGTGAATATTTCTCAAATTACGGCAACGTACAAAATGTAAGCATTGTCACAGATAAGGCAACTGGCAAGAAGCGTGGCTTCGGGTTCGTCGAATTTGATGACTATGACCCAGTTGACAAAGTTTGTTGTAAGTATGAAGTTTGATTAAATAAATTTTCCACAGTTTTGCCCCAAAATGGAATTGTAATGTCCAGTTTTGGCTTCCTCTGACTGTGGATATTAATTTATTGATTTAAGCTATACCTGTCTACTTTTATGTTGGTAAGATATGGTACGCAAGTCAATATACATTATTTCTTAGAAAAATTATTTATTTCACACTGTTTATAAAATCATTTACTAATAATTTTTTTTATTGTAGTAAACGCACCACACAAAATTAATGGAAAGCAATTGGATGTTAAGAAAGCTCTCCCTAAGGATGGATCTGATCAAAGAGGTGGAGGTGGTAGACAGGGACAGAGAAGAAATGATAACTGGGGTAATTCTGGTAAGTGTTTAATGATTTCTTAGATCATCAAATGTTTTTTTATAAAGTTAATATTAATGTGTTTATGTAATTTAGGAGGTGGCTATGGTAATAACCAAGGAGGAGGATGGAGCAATTCCAACCCCTGGGATAACAACCAAGGTGGATGGGGTGGTAGCCAGGGAAGTGGTGGGTATGGAGGAGGAAACCAAAGAGGTGGAGGTGGTGGTGGCTGGGGAGGCAGTCAAGAGTTTGGTAATTATGGCCAACAAAGTTACAGTGGTGGTCCAACAAGAAACCCACAATACAGCAATAATAGAACAACTCCATACAACATGAACCAAGGTGGTGGTGGAGGTGGATATGGAAGTGGAAATTATGGAGGTGGACAAGGAAGGGGAGGAAGATTCTAAAGCATGTATGTATAAAATTATTTATTCACTTACTTACATCATATGAATCAAGAAACTTCATACATAATTCAAACTCACTACAGCCTTTTTTGTAGGTTGATAATTGAATATGTTGTTTTATAGGTTGACAATACAAAATAGCATTAATTAAAAATAGGAAGTGACAGATTTTTTATTGATAGTAGTTGATAAATGTTATAAAGATCTTTCCATGTATTTATCTTTGGTATATGACTGATAAGCTTTTTTCAATCTCTAGGTTTCGTGCTAAGTACACTAGTAGAGCAGAGTATACCGTGCTAGTGTAGGCTGTACGCTCCGGAGCACTAGTTACAACTCTGGTCTTCTCGAGACCACCTAGGAGAAGCCGTCAGGAAACAAATTTATTGTAGTTTGAAGCTCTTTTCTATCTTATAGAGAAATATGAATAGATTATTTTAAAGTATGTACTGATATGTAAGTTGGTCTTCTATTTATTGTAGTACTTTAGGTACCTACGGTGACATTTGTAAGGTTCTTCTACATAGTTTGTGAAAAAACATTTTCTACGGATAATTAAGTACAATATAGGAGTAATATGTAACAAGTCCCATGAAATAGAAGCTAGGTTTATGAGACAGGTGACATTTAATATTTTGAAAAATAGAAAATGATTATAATTTTCCTGACCTATCTCAGTATTAAGTTCTCAAATAGCTTTTATTTGAAATTTTAGGTTTATAATGAATATTTAGGATAATTAAATGTATAAATAAAATTTAATACAAAAGCTGTAGGGTTGTTTCTTTAGAACTGTATATATTCCTTTTTCTGTTTACTATTTAAAGCTGCATGATATTTATCTGATGCAGGTTTACTGCAATGAAGTATAATTTGAATAGTTTCAGTTTGTGATAAGAAATTAAATGTGTAACTACAAATGTGTTGGGAATATAACTCCATATATTCTTAATACTCTGTTTAAAAAGTTATGTTTATTTTGGAAATAGTTTATATTCTAAGACATAAATGTAACAGAAATTAGACTGTTTAATTTTGCCCTGTTACATTAAATAATATTTTTTTTGATTAAAGGAAGATATTTATTGTGCTATATTATTGTAAAACTTCTTTGACCTGCATCGTTAAAAATTTTAACAGGATAGGTCATTTGCAGTAAATAGATACTTTTCTTCTACAATTTTAACTAAAACAACATATAATACTGAATTAATTCAATTTATTTTTTCTTTCAAAATGAATGTTGTCATTTACAATCAAACATTTGTTAACAACAATGACAATCTTATTTTATAGGGTTTTTGTCTATTAAATATTACCACCAGTATAAAATAAATGATAAAATATTATATTGGACGGAAATTAAAAAAATCACTGCTAATGTACTTATAAATACATGCAAGAGTATCTTGTATTATTTCATTGTTTAAATTCTTAATATTATAAAAGTAACTATATCTTTCTATGGATCAAGCAATTCACTACATTTATAGGTTAGATTTTTGGTTTAGTTAAAAATTTGTGAAGAGTATTTTCTTAAGCCTAGAAATTTCTTAAATGTAACAATAGGCTGCGAAAGTACTGTTACTGTATGTTATTGATGTGAATGAAAAATATTAAATCAACACTTCGAAAAAACTGCCTGCAGCATTAATCATTTTAGGGTAAGGTATCGTGTATGTTTTTTTATTAAAACAAATGCAAGGTTACAGGTAATCGATAGAATTGTTATTAATTACTCTGGCACATTGAATTCCTTTACGATACTATGCGCCGACCCTAAAGTATAGTGATCTTTGTGGCTAAATTATCTATAGCAGTATGTGTTTTAGGATTGAATTGAAAGAAATAGGCTGGAAAAGGGACCGATATCAGTTAACAGATCGCGGTCACGGAGTCGTGTAGTCGACGATTTATATGAGTTAAAATTGCGCATAACCCGCCTACCTCCCTGAATCTAAATAAAACTTCTACAACTCAAGAGATACTCAATTTATTTTGTAACTAGCGCTTTGCGATTACAAGCTTATGCTGATTTGAAACTAGTAAGTTTATTTTTAACTAGATTGTGGATACGGTATGGCATATCCTAACCAAAACCTCTGTGGCACGCCCATGAACATTAGTAACTACTTTGGCTAAACACCAGTCCCTCTAGCCACGTAATTTTATATATATAACGTCAGCATCGTCGAATAATTATAGTTTACGTACGAGGAAATAAAAAGATGTAATTAAATTTGTGTTAATGAACAAGCTATAATAATTATTGGCAATTTTTTGGTCCTTTTAAATCATCAAGCTTGTTCATCAGGTGAACGTCTTACAAACCTCGTCGCTTCGTCGTATGGGAAAAAAATGTATACGTTATTCGCGACTTCGAAATATTTAGATTATTTATGATATACACTATTTGTTTAAAAAATATCCATTAAGGTAGTAGTGGTTCTCGTTCTTGTCTATTCTCTTGAAAACTTGAGCTACCCGAGTTCTCTGTCTAGTTTTTACAATAAAAAAATCAAATCAATAAAAAATTATTTAAAATTATCGACATTTGTGGTCGTTACCGACATCTGTTGCATTCTGAGGAATAATTTATTGTCGACGTCAATGATTTATTTTACATTTCAAAAAAGATAACACAATTTTTCATTTCACCTCTCCTCTAACCTGTAATTGTGATATTTGGTTTCATGGGGCCATTATGGTAAGTTAACTTGACTTTCGCCTCGATTTTATTTTACAAATTTAAACTATTCATGCGTTTAATATTAATCACCAGAAATTACCAAGTTACAAGATTGTAATTTTAAATTACCTTGCGTGATTTTACGTCCAATAAGTTTTTGGTTAATTGGTAAATTGCCATATTGCCATTCGCCAACATTGCTATTAAATTAGAGAAGTCAGAAAAGTATAATGAAGTCTGATGAATCATTCCAAATTAATGAAGACGGATATAGATTCAAGATAAACAATGCTTGCTTTTAACAAATTAGCGTTAGATAATTACTATTAGCAAGTAAACATTAGCTTCTCGCAAAAATTTGACAAGCACCCTCGGATATTTAATTTTTCTCAAATAAAATATTTACGCTTTGGCTTCAGGCATTAATCTGCAATAAAAACAAGAAAAATAGGTATATTGTAGAGGGTTAAGATTCAACATATATACAATACTGACCAACACAAACCACCAGTAAATGTCATTCCTCTTTCCACTGTCCATATAAAAAAAAATCTAATTAAAATTATTGGAGTATAAAAAACTCCGACTTTAGAGAGTCTAGAAAAGTAGTATTGAACCGTTTTTTGTGATGGCCAAAAGTAAATGTAAGTCAGTGTCGCAAGCTGCAAAAAAATGTAATTTTATAAAATGATTAGATGGGTAGGAATGGTTTTCGCGATTGTTTTAAATTTTATTAAACGATCGGATTCATCGTTTATATAATATTTTGCCATTTGTAATGACATATTTATTCAAATTAGTTTAAAAGGTAATGCCAGATGGGTTGCCAAAAAAAACCCGGCAGGCAGCTGGGTTGAGTTATAGTTGAGAATAATCTCCGGTGCAATCTTTTTTATTTACAAGTATTTTATTATTTCGCTACTTGGTTTCAAGTTTTTTTTTTTTAAATAAACACTAATGAGCGTTGTTGAATTATTTCTAATAACCTTTAAGCAGAATATCAAGTTAGTATATATACTATGATATATTTCCTACTCGTTAAAATATTTTATTGTCTATCTCGTTTTGGTTCTGTGGTTATTTTACACGATAAAACTTCTTATATATTTCAAATAGATTAAAAACATCTGTGTCAATTTTTGTTTTCTAATTAATTTTAATTTCATTTTCATGGCGGTTACGGAGCAAATGGAGAATATCGATTTGTCGGGTTACTTTTACGGCAGGTAAGTTTTTATGATTTTATTTTATAATTGAACATTTATTTTTTAAATAAAGTTTTTCTATGAAAAGATGTTTTATTTTTCATTCATTCACATAACTCCTCGATCCTTAATATTCGTTATTGGATTTCTTGAGGAGCGTACAGAGTTTACAAAAAGTATTCAATGTAGTAGTACAGGTATTAAGCACCAGAGATTACGCTGCTGGTTCTTATTGCTAGCGATGACAATTTTTTTTCCTTTCTTTGCCTATGTGGTAATTCAGATTTTCTAAAAGAAGAGAATATTAAAATCTATAGACATGAACGTGGTGCCACCAAAAGCATCGCAGATGATACAAGAATTATTCTCTAATAATAACGTTTCAATTGACAATAACACCGAAAAAACATGCCTTTTTGCGATGTGTGAAAACTACAAAAATACTCTAAATAACAAAAGCATTTGATGTTTTATTTGTAAATTGCACGTTCAATTATAAATAACATTTGATGCTTGTATATATTTAAATTGTAGAATAAGTTAGTTTTTGAAATGAAATAGTGTCGATTAAAGTCGTATTTGTCTGTTTGCCATCTAGCGTTGAATTAAAAAAATAATTTATAATTGCTATTCAAGTTAGTTCATAAACATTTTCACAGATGGTACCGACGGTAGTAGCAATTAGACGTATAGCTGAAGATCGGGACAAGAGGCGTTCCTTAAAAGAGTCTACGTCCAGCAGTGGACTGCCGCAGATTTGATGATATAGATCATACAGAAAAATCCTCATAGTTATATTTAATTCCACTCTAGAATTTTTAATTTTAACAGCGTGTGAGAGAAAATACATAGTTAAAATCCGAAATCAGAAACACATTTTATTTTGTTAGTTTATAATCTTTCTGGAGCACGGAATTATTAAACCATGCAATCAATTAACCTGATATTGATAAATGTTTATTATGTTTTAGTTTCACATATTTTCGTACATTTGGGAGTTTAATTACAATCAAGTTCATTAGTTATTCAAGTGCTCATCACGCACTTGAATAACTAATAATAACTATTTTAGGAATATGTCTAGGTTAGTCATATCAAATGTAGGATTTAAAAGATGAGGTTTGTAAACTTTAGAAGAGCTTTAATTGTTTACTTGTTGCGAATATGGGAGAGTGGCGAATATGGAGCAGTCGCATTTCTTGAGACGTTTTTAAGTATAACGCAAAGGGACAATAAACCCGTTATGTAGAAGATGGTAGGGCTCATTCTTATGCACTGAGAGCGATAGCAGTATTATACAAATAAATTTCCATACAAACAAATTTTACGATTTTTGGAAATTAATCAAAGTTTGTGTTTAAGGTAAAATATCATATGTTCATATTATCCATAAAATTATTGTGTAATATACGCGTAAATATAAAAAATCATTATGCATAAAATACATACGAATTATCATACCATCGTTGCAGGAAATATGTATGAATCATTTGTAATGGTCTCAATTTATTTGTACTTAATATTTTTTTTTTTCGGGTCATGTCTATGCTTTCGGCCACTATTATGGCCGTGAAAGCTTCATCGGACCCTGCGCTCGCGGACCCGGACTCCGCGAGCTAGAAAGTATAAACATATATAAATTATATAATATAAGGGAGAGGAGAGAGACGAGGGAAGAGGATTTGGGGAAGGAGGAAGAGTTGGGAAGAAAAAAGGGGGAGATGATAAAATAGATACTTATATATATAAACTGTACTACTTAATACCTATCTCATTTGATTGTTACATAACACTATTTGAAAAATCATTTCTTGTACAAATTAGTAATATAGTTATCATCGTGTCAAGAGTCTTGATTTTAAAAACAGAGAAAGGAAAGACGTGAAGTAATGTATACGTAAAATAAAAAATTATAGCCCCTTGTCTTGATGGAGCGGTCGGTAATAAGCGTCACGATTACGTGTCGGCTGTTCGCCGCCTGCCGCGTGTTGCGGAAACGTTGCGCCGAGTCTCTCATGATTTCACTTTCATTTTATCAGTATGGAAAATCCGGAGATACAAGACTCGGGCGCCCGTTGCAGGTCCTTAACGTTCATCATGTATTGCGTGTATTTTTTTTATTCCTCAAAGCTACAAAACAAGCAGAACGTTTGCCCGATCGTAAGCGATACGCCCGTCCATAATAACGTGACACTAGTTAGGATGATGTACACTGTATAAGATTATGCTCGTCGCTTTAAGACTATATTTATTATCGTAGTGATTTCACTAGCTGCAATTATCTTTTTTTGGTTGCGGGGGAAATGTTCAGAAAATACCTTGCTTTTGGGGGGAATTTTTTTTTTTATAACATCTGAGAGGCAAACGAGCAAGACGGGTCACCTGATGGTAAGTGATTCACCGCCGCCCACG
>DWLS01002846.1:0-17088 GCA_018246255.1 Pachliopta kotzebuea | reverse complement strand
AACCCGCCATACGCCACCTTTTACGGGCTCTGGGGCGCGTCTTCCGGCAAAAGTCCGAGGAAAAAAATCCCAAATAAAAAAAAAAAAAAAAAAAAAAAAAAAACATAGAAACCTCTCACAAATTGGAACAATAATGTTTGCACGGTATTGTTTGCCGCGAATATTGGCGCTGCTGTTGTATTAACTTTGACTGTCCCAGACAACGAAAATGTACAATCAGTGTTTTGTGTATATTCTATGTATCATTTTACAGAATTGAAGAAGTTAAAAAAGTCATTGAAAATGGACGCGGAGACTTTGGCGTTAGGAACGATGATTGCAACATCCAAAAAATTTAAGAGAGATTTAATCGATGATGCGTGGAATAGATACGCATTTAATGACAAAAACTTGCCAGATTGGTTTGTGGATGATGAAAAGAAACACATGCGTAAAGAAGTCGTTGTACCAGAAGTAAGATAAATTTATATTTACCTTTTTGTATTTGTTTATACGTATATGTTTTTGTTATGTTCTATTGTTTGTCTTTTATTATTTTCTTCACAACTCGTATGATCGTCTAAAATAGAACGCCTTGTGACATTATATCTGCCTTTTTATCTTTTTCTTTTTTTTATTTACTCCGCAAAAACGTTTTAAATAGTGAATATAATGTATACATAGTAATAATAGAATACGAATTATTATTTTCAGTAAAAAGGAAAATTATTAACATTTCATTATTTGTATTTTTTTAGAAATATGTCGAAGAATATAAGAATCAAATGCAAGAAATAAACGTGAGACCAATAAAGAAAGTAATTGAAGCTAAGGCCAGGAAAAAGAAGCGTATGATAAAGAAGATGGAACGTGCAAAGAAAAAGGTAGAAGCCGTCATGGAGAATGCAGACATGTCCGAAAGGGAAAAGGCCCAACAGATAAAACAACTGTATAAAAAGGCGAAAACTGACGGTAAAAAGAAGGTAACTTACGTCGTCGCTAAAAAACATACCAGCGCGAAACGAATGAAACGACCAGTTGGAGTAAAGGGCCATTACAAGGTCGTTGATCCGCGCATGAAGAAAGACCTGCGGGCGCAAAAAGCAAAGGAAAAAACTAAAGGGCGCGGCAAAAAGAGCACTTCTAATAAAAAGGTACCGCCGAAAAAGAAGGGTACCAGAAAAGCTAAATAACTTGTGAATTTTAGCATATATTATTTTTATATATTATAAGAAAAAAATGTCTGTTTTATTTGAAATGAAAACTCCTTAAATAATTATTTATTAGCTTTGGAGACAGTCCTCGATAACCTATATATAGTACAATACGACTTACCTATTTATTAGGCTAATACGTATTACTACCGTCATCACCATTTAACCTTTAGGTGGGATGGTAGACAACCATAAACATAGCTTTTTTAATTAAATTCAAACGGAAATGTATTACGTTTGAACCTGATAAATTTCATTTAAGCCTATAAGAACCAGATCAATAAGTGACCAGACCATACGCTAATAATCAGAATGAAGAGCAAAATGTGATATTAGTGTACACCATCCTAACTAGCGTTATAGTGTTATGTATAAATGTGCTTTTATAATCAGGTGACGAAGCTCTTTTCATACTTTTTTTACTATTGTGTAATTACCTGCGTAACGAGACAATTTTTGTTCTTTTACGATGATACCATGACGTGCTAAATGCTTATTTAAATTAATTAACACGTCATTACCATCAGGTGGATTATGTAACATCAGTACACGTTATCACAGTTTCGTCGCTTAATTAATTATAACATGAATATAATCGTAAAATAAATTGTGTTCATCATTTCGATAAAGATAAAATTTTTAAGCTGATCTTGGACGTGTAGGCGCAAGTCAGCGTGTTCTCTTTGCACTAACATCAGTGGCAGCAGTAACATTGTACAAAAATATTTTGTAATTAATATTTTCTAGCTGTTAATTGTGATTAAAGTAGTTTAGAGTACGATGTGGCTAGCATAGCCTACATAAGTTAGAAGCCTCAAAAAAATAGACTAAAAAAGAGTAAATGAATAAATATCATTTTGATGTTTGATATTAAAATGACGTGCACTATTGTGAGCTAGTTTTAATTTGTGACCACGTTATAAAATCAATGTGGGTGTAGCTGGACAATGTGCAAAAGCTATATTTTTATAACCGAGTTCAGGGCTAGTGATATTTAAGTCCTCGTGCGTCACTCGTCTCTAACAGCTACAGTTCAGGGACAAGCACGCCATAAATGATATCATTCCGCTGTTTGACCTTGGTGTCTTATTCTGGTTCGCTCCAGCTACGCCGTCTGCTTATTAATGAATATACTTTTTATATAGATACATCTGCAAACGTTTCACTGGTGTATATTAGTTGTATTATACTTTTATTTACGTGAAAATTGATGTTTTATACATACTAATTATGGTCATGAAAAAACGGTATAGAACTTTTACGTAATTGGATAGGGCGGGAATATTTTTCATGCTTGAACCCTTTGAATGTTCAAAAAAGACATTAACGGTACAGGTGGTATGTTCAGCGTCATCTAGTGATGGATTTCAACAAAAGGGGTAAAACAATAAAAAACTATGCATTTTCTGCATTGTGCACTATTTCCGTACAGATTATCAAAGGGTAGATAGAAATATAGGACTTGGTCTAGTTTCATCAATTATTGTGTGGCTTTATAATCATATTGATGCGGTAATTACAATCGTGAATATATAATAGAAAAATATATAAATATTTATTGTACGCAAATAGATGGGGTTTTATTTGTTACCATTCGTAACGTAGGTATCTTATATCAATATGATTGAAATAGTCGGAACATTAGAAATTCAGAGAGACGGGGCCGTGGTGTGGGTGTGATAGCGGGTGGGCTACGTCAGGCGTGAGGCGGTCGGGTCGGGCCGCGCTATATCGAGCGCGCGATCACGGCCAAGGCCGCTTCTACCCTCACCCTGTGCCACCACAATGCCTCCTACACATGATAATTGTAATGTATTTAAATATTTGTTTATTTGAAAATGGTGCTCCGGTGTAAAATATTAGAAAACATTGAAAAGTATAATAAATATTAATCTAAAGAGATAACAGTTTCAGTTTTATTAACCGCAGTACACTGTAAATGGGCAAACGTAGATATATGAATTTTTGATGACATAAAGTAATGAATTAAAAAAATTATTGAAGGTGGTGCCGTATATATAGGCGCAGGTACATTGTGACGGATATATGGAGGCAAGGTGGCTTCGGGTTGACCTCGCCCTCACAAGGTCGTGAGATCCGATCCATTCGAGCACGTTAGAAGCTTCACTCTATTAGTTGCCGGAATCTTCGTTTTCTCTAACAGCCGTAATATTAGAAACATGGTGGAAAGTTATTGTCACAATGATCATAAAATATTGGTACTGTCAATAGCTTTAAATGTTTCTTGATTACAAGTTCAAATAAGAAAACGAAAACATGATAAATTAATATTAATGTTAAAATTATAAATGTATTAGTTAAAAGAGTAACCTAATATTTACTTTTAATACAGATTACAGACTCTTTGTATTATATGTAATGTAAATATTGTAGATTTTTAAAATAATCTTTTGATCCTGTACAGTAATATTTAAAGGTAATAGAAATATTAATGATTTAGACCCCCTTAATTAGATCGAAGAACTAACCTCACGGCGCTTATGTGTGTAGTTGCAGAATGATATTTCATAACTATTTATTTAAAGATCATTGCAATAGTGAATTCTTGAGCATAATATTTTTGACCTATTCCACTATTGATTGGTGACAGACATGTGTAACTCATATGGATAGTCAAAAAATTTAGTGTCTTAGATGAAATGTAACTCTATATATTGTTGCAGTTTATCAATTGAACAAGTTTAGAATAGTATTTAATATATTGTGTAATAAATGTTATATATTAAGTCACGAATTATTCTGAAGTATGTTATTGTAGGTCTTTGTTTCTGTAGACCGTCTAATTAGGTATTATTGCAGCTCGTACTTTTGAATACAAATTCTACTGTGCAAAAACAATCAACGTTCGGATTTGAATGGCGTCGTAGCTAGTAATATTACTAGGATATTGTGACTTAACATTTTATATCTTAAAGCGACGGGCACAATGTAGTGCAGAGTATATTTATCATCTTATCTGTACTTGCCATTACACGAACGTCACGTTCGTTTCATTCATCGAATAAAAAAAATATGTTATTGCCTATCGAATCCTATATAAAATTGAGTTTAATTTAGCTTGAGAGCATTGTCATAGACCGGAGAGAAAACTTAAATCAAAATGCCATTTTCGTTAAATCTGTTAACAGGTACATTGTTTTCGCGAGAGTGTTCTGTTGATGTCGTGGGCGGTTGGCCTCTTTGCTGTATAAACATCTTAATTTATTGCGAATGTAGCGGGTGAGCGACCACATTCACGGCCGGCTCGCGGAAAATGTTGCAAACTTCGGAACACAAAGGCACGACGACAGAGTTACTTGTGGCCGTCGATTAACCTCTTGTCGCTCGGCCATTAGCCAAAATAGATATTTAAATAAAGCTGTCTAAGTAATTTTGCCCTCGTTAACTATACGGGATGTTTTACGGTCAAGGTGTCTCAACAAGATAAATAACAGCTTCACGACCTGTTCTTCTCGCTTCTTTATTTGTTTTTAACATAAACAGCCGATGGTAGTTTTGTTACTTCTTAACGATCATTTAAAGCAATTGAAAAATTGTTAATTTTTCGACACATGCATTTAAAAGTTTTTTCAAACTAATGATATATAAAACATTTGATTGTTTTGTAATCAAGTAATACTATCCTCTAAGTTTATAATGATGATTAAAAAGGGACCTAAAATGTTTATTAACAAATTTATTGACATCAATAAAATTTGAATTGTCAGCTACAGTTTTGTTTTACAAATCATTTAGCCGTCTGTTTTATCAATACTAATACAAACTTTAAAGAATTTAAGACCAAGAAATTTAATCCAAAAATGAATTGAATAATCAAAACTAGGTTCCGACCCTCATGTTTAGTCCCATAAATAACGCCTGTGAAAAGTAAAAGATCGCGAACAAAAATAATAAAAAATCGTTTAATATATTAAAGTATATTTTACATCATTATGATTATATAAATACATATAGTTTAAAGAATTAACATGAAGCCACAACACACCGTATCATAAATAACGGATTCATATTCGGTTCATATTTTTTGAAAAACTTTAAAATGTATGATAATTGTTATTGTTATATATCTAAGGCCGTTTATTTTTTTATATTAAGCATACAACAGTAAATGTGTTTTTTAGACTTATCATAAAGTTTTACTTACTTTTTAAACTATTACATTTATACATTCACTCACATGACGAACAATGCGTCTGCAAATTAATAATTAATGTGACCGCAGTATTAAATGAACTATCGCTTGGTGACAGGTTGTTAAGGATGTCGACCTGATTGTAATTGTGGTAATTGAAACCTTGTTAAATTTAGTGGTGTTTATTTGAAATTAATATAGTATAGTATTGTTTATGTTGTTATAATGTACACATAATTTTGTGAACGCATGACGGCTGCGTAGTGAATGTGTAACGTGGCGTGTGGCGCGTACAGTTCGCTGACCGGCCGTGGCAACTTGCCACATGTTACGACAAATTTGATTTATAATTTAATTTTTATATAAAAGACCTTGTTTATTTAGAAAGTATTACATTATATAGATAAAAATCATAGATATCAGTGTTTACTTATTATGATCTACTAACGTTAAACAACACACATTGTTAAGATTTTTTGTGTTGAACCTAAACATAATTTTTAAAAAGTTGCTCATGTCTGAGTTTTTAATATTTTTACGATATAAAGTATAATTATAATACACTTGCAAGTAGATGGCAATGAAGTATTTTGTATTTTACACCAGTTGAACCGATTACTGTTGCATTGTTTAATATGAAAAATGTATTCCTGCTATCCATATAACACAACAAATTAAATTTACCATGAGATGGCGCTAGAGTATTTAACCTACGATAACTTCTGCGGTATTCACTTAGTAGATCATAAAAAATGAATAATTAAAAGATTGAGATTAATTAAAAATTACAGTAGGCTAAGGGATTTACGCCTATGTCAAGTAGTGAACTGTCGCAGGCTGATGATGATGGAATTTAATATCTGATGACAATATCGTACAATGTATGTGATCCTAACTAACGCTAAATTGTTATAGGCAAATTTATCATTTATTAGGGTACATTCGGCCCGCAGCGGCGCTACTACTAAAAAAAAAACTTCGAGGTAATACTGTCCTAAATATGAGGCGAAGCTATTTGTAAACGTTTCAATAATTATTTATTAGCACAAAAATGCAATTAAGGTATGTAAAGAAATAGTGTTTCGATCGTTTGTGCATAATAAGGCGAACGGAGCGCGGTGTGCGGGCGGTCCGTCCGTCCGGTCGTCGACCGGGGCCCTTGACTCGCACAGGTTCAGCGACACCGCGTGCGGTTTGCTGCGGTGCGTCGCCCGCTACACGCTAACGCTTATAACTAAACACTGCCTGATTTGCTTCTACTTCTTGATCGCTTCACTGTTACCACAGAAGACAGTAGCAAGACGTCTAAACACCTTCATTAATCAAATATGTTCGTGTAACTACTCTTACATTAAACTTCTTTGACTTTCCCATTACGCCTCAAAAAGTTCTATAAAATTGTTTCGGCAAAAGAAACCCATTACTATTGTAATATTTAACTATTTTCGTTAATAACGCAACGGTTTAGCATAACAATTGATAAAAACTATTTTTCATTGCTCAGTACTAAATACAGAAAATAAGAAATAAATAAATAAAACATATTTAGCACAAAAGGATTTTGTACTTTTATAAACTTGATTATAAGAAATATCAAAATGTTATTTATATAGTTTCATTTGATTTTTGCTTTGTTTATATTTATTTAAACAAGATGATGTAGATAAAAATTGCTAAAGGTTGGATAATGCGTCCGTATGAAGTTTTTAAACAGATTTGAGGAGTTTTCAAGGAATCTCTTGTAATTTTAATAATCATGTCATATTTTAATTTGAATGGGCTAGAAATTTTAGTAAAGAAATGTTTAAAATGTAATTTGGAAACCTAGCTGTTTTTACTTTATTAATATTGTAAAGGTACGGTATGATTTTATCAACTGCGACTGGTTTCGCCATTAGGCGGAGATAGCTGCCCTACATAATTTAAAAAAATATTTAAGTTTACTCGGCTAATAGCTTTACAAAAAGTAGTAGACTTAAATAATCCAAAGGTGTATTGTGATTAAAATTATGCCACTTGCTAGATCAGACTATTTTTTTTGTTTTTGAAAGTAATATGTGAATACTTGTTTTAAGGTGATATTAAATTTTATTTGAAATTTGCTAATTTTAAGTACAGGAAGTGACGAAAAAGAAATATAATAAAGAGGATGACAGGCGTGAAGGTCGACATCCGAAGACGGACAGGGAAGTACGATTATGTTTTTGCTTATTTTAATACAGTTTCCGTGTGTCGATTACTTTATATAATCATTAATTTTATTTCCTTATGATGTTTATTTCATTGAGTTTATTTTATTATAAATGTATTATTTTAATAATGATTTTCTTAAAATTTCATACAATATTATTAATGGTATATAAAAATATTACTAAAGTTTAAATGTAAATTAAAGTAAATTTTAAATTTTTTTTAAATATAATAATACACTTAGTGAACACTGTACCTATGAATTTGGAACTTGATCCATCAGAAACTTTCGGTGGGCTTCAAATTATAAGGAAAATCTAGAAAGTACAAACTTGCTTTAAAAAACTTATCTCTGAAGCATTTTAAATAACTTCTTAAAATAGATTAACTGTCACAAAATGAAAATATTCCAATTTTTATTTTATAACATGGTTATAATGCTAGCAATTTTGTAATCTTTTGCGAATCCTACTAGTTTTTATTACAGATATTTACGTTTTAATATCACGAGACTTTTGTATTATAAAATGCTGTAGCTTTTACTCCAAGTAGACGACAGTGTAATTATTGTTTAGTCCGTTGGATAGGACAGTAGAGAGTTTGTCTAGTGTTTCTTTGACGTCTCTAAAATTTCAGCTCGCATACAAACAAATTTCCCTGTTATTTACAATGTAATGAGTTAAAGAACTCTATAGAAATAAATTTATCATTAAAAATATTGATTGGCAATGTATCCAATGACGAAAATGCAACACCCCCTCAACGTTGCATATCAAAGCAGTGCCATTCTCGTCATGGTAGTTCGCGTACTGGTAGGGTGGTGGGGATTAGCGAGTAGGTGATAGAGCGCCGGTTCGGCAGCTGCGCCCGCGCACCAGAACAGTGAAAGTGGGTTGAATGCGGTGCCATTACTTTCGGTTTCTCTTGCGCGCACGCCCGCGGACTCGTTACAATAAACATTGCATCCCGCCGATTTCTCGCTCTGCTAAATTTCACCTTTTCCACTCTACTATACTAATGTGCAAGTTGGCTGTCGAACGCGAACTATCTCTAGAAAGTTCTTGATTTCGCTAAAACTTGCAAAGTGGACTTTTCCACGCTCGTGCTCGCTTTAATGATCTAGATATCTGCATAGTTTATAATTAGGATATTCTTGCAATGGGTTTAAATAATTTTCTTAAAGCTTAAGGAGCATAAAAGTATAAGAAATTTATGATTAAAGTACATAATGTCTATTTACACATTTATTATAGTTATGAATGTTTCTCTCAGATTTATATATCCCATTGTTTAAATATTCTGTAGGATAAAAAAATTGTGAATTAGTTTTGTTTAAACTTTTATCTATTTCGTTAAAAAATATATTATGTAAAAGTTTTTAAATAGTATACATGCGATTAACGGCCTAGATTGTTAGCGACTTTCGACGATGGCACGGCGCCTTTGCAACTCGTTTTCGGTACTCTGATATTCTTTGGTTAAATTATCAAAATCCGGTTTACATTTTTTAAGAAGCGATGTTATTTTAATTATAACATACTGTAACCAAAACTGTTAACATTTTTTGTATACTAAAACATTGTAGTATTCAGAACAGAAACCGAACACGAAAAGTTTCTAATTTTTGACTAAATGAACAAGATTTTAGGCCAAATACCATAAGTAGTTGAATGTATCAAATAAATAGACAGCAAGTAGATATTAACATTTCATAAAATTTAGATCATTATTTAGAAGGAAGAATTAGAGATCATCAGACATTTCCTGGATTACGATTAAGGATATTTTTAAAAGTATTATCGCTAGTTAAATTTAGGCTAATCATTGTATGGATATGAACGTATGAAATACGCCACGATTTTTATTTACCTACTTGCTTTTAAATTTTTGTAAGCTCGATTTGTGTAATTACTTATCATTTGAAAGGATGTTTAATAGTCGTTATAATGGCAAACATCGCACACGTGCTGGGCACGAGACGTTGGTGGAATGACAACGAAACATCCGCGTGTTGCATCCGAAAAGAAATGAACGAAAATGAAAGTGACCTAGTTGCTCGGCCTCTACTGTCCGTTTTGCTTTCTCTTGCTTTTTTATGTATGAAACTCTACTCTTTATTTTGTGCCGATACTCTTTCACCGTCACGTTTGGGTAATCGCTTTTTGTTAGTATTGTTGAGTTCTGTGTCACTATTTTATGGTCTAAAATGCATTTGTGTCGTACGTATATGAAAACTACGGCAAAAAGTAGTTACTAATAAAAAAAATAATTACTAAAATATTTATTTATTACAAACAGAAACTCTCCATTTTCGTGTATTATTATAATAAGATTTAAAAAAGTAGTATCAGAGTAAAATTGTATAAGTATAAAAAGAAAGTACTGCTTTTTAACCTTTTTACATTTTACAGAATAATCCGTTGTATTTATGTATAAATATGCTTATAATATGCCCGTTTTAGTAGCTAGAATCTATATAATCTATAAAAAAAGATTACTTTACTAATTTAATAAAAAGAAATTATTTATATATTATAAAAGTATTTTTAAGTTATTTAATATTATCTAACTAATTTTTTAATAAATATGGTTAATCGATTAAAGCCAACAGTTTCCATCTACAAACTGGAATTCACATGTCTTGTTCTATAAATCTCAATTTCAATAATATGATTAACGTTTAGATTAAGAAAATCTATTATTTCCATAACATAGTAAGGTTTTCCGAGATCAATTCAGATTTTGTCTATTACTGTATAACAAACATTATTGTTATCAAATATTTTTCACTTAATTCTTGTACGTAAGTCAGTATGGTAAAATAGAATATTTTTCTTTTTTTTTTTTTGGTGGATAAGCACCATTAGCCGTATAGTCTGTAATGCAGCTTTGAGTCACAGGTTTGCAATCACGGTTAAAAATTTAGTTATTAAGAATTATAGTAATGTGGGCACCATTTCTAAAAAGATATAACTTTAAATTTACACTACAGATTTCTTTTCTGAAATTTGAAGTAATAATAGTTACTAGTAATTTATTATTTTACAAAGGATCACAGTAGCTCCGTCCCAATTTCTTCTACCAAATGCTGTCTTCTGCTTTTTATATTCACTGATTTCCGACCATTTTAATGAGGTCATCGATTCATTTGGAATCTAGACGGACTATACATTACCTAAGTAATCGTAATATACTTTCTGTACTTTAGTTAATAGTAATATTACAAAGAATTTACACAGTAAACATATAATTTATTTACTGAAATGTACTTTAAATTAATAAAAACGAATTACAATAGTAAACTTGACGAAATATATGTTTGTGGTCATAATTCTAAATAATACATTATTTTATTGAAATCTTTCATTTATTTATAATAAATGTCATGTAACCAATAACAAGCAAACACGTAAACGAACACACAAATACTTTCAAAATGTTAAATGCGTGTAAAATGAATGTCCTCACACTAGACAAATATTGTGACTTTGTGACCAATACGCTTTACCAGAAAATAAACTTAGTTGAAATAAATATACAGTAAATTATAAATTACTTATATTTTAAATTAATGGAATTTAAATAATATTTTAGTATATTTTTGGAAATAGTTTATATATAAAATTTTTGTAACTTTCTATGTAAATTATAGTATCACATAGAAAGTTATATTGTAGTTTGGTTGTATGAAAATTTTATTTAAATTACTTCGATAATTTTTATTTTATAGGCGTTTATTTTTAAGTACGGTATTTAAAAATACATTTATGTACATATAAATTATAACATTTTATATATAAAATAATAGATACAACTTAATTTGCTTAACCAGCGTTAAGTCAGCTTTGCATTTGGAAAGTTTAGACAACATTTTTTTACAATTTAGTATACTGTATGTGTTGATGCAATAAAACTTGCAGTGCAATAACTATTATAAAGTTACTTTGTCATCGCAAGTTAGCGTATAAATCGGTCAAGTGCCTATGCCCTCAAACGGGCTGAACCGTATTATTTCCCGTTTCAAACAATGTATTATACCTAACCGAAACGCGTGGGGGAATCAACACGAAGTCGATGACTTCTGCATAACGATAAAATTCAAGTTTGTTGTGTATGTAATATTTTGTTTCTTTAATAAAATGCTGCTTTCGAAAATTATAAAACTTCCACAATACAAATGATAAACATTTTAATTAAAAATAAAAAGATGGTTTGTTCTTATTATAATATTTTAACAACATAAGCCAAACGTTGCGTGGTCAACCGCTTTGTCAGATGGACTAGCGACATGGTTAAGATATCAGGAATAGTTGGATGCAGGTGTCGTCAGCCTGGTTGTACTACAAGTCGGTGAAGTCTACATTTAGTGAATTTAAAATAGATTATTGATAAAGTGTGTAGAAGGCAGTGAACAGCAGGCAGTTCTGCTGCGGCGGTTGAGCCGCGCTAGAGACAGCCGTGGGTCAGCGACCGCTGCGAGGCCGTCGCCCGCTGACGTAACGTTACGCGAATTCCGACCAAAGCACCGCACCCCCCACCAACCACTCTTTTCCCCACACCCTCATACCGACCCAATTCCTTCGAAGCCATTTCGTTTGTGCATCGCTAATTATAACTCGTCGACGCATCGCAACGTCAGACAAATTCTATTTCTAATGCTCCCAAGTTATTTTTTAGTTAGGCCTAAATTTATCTTTGTACTTTTTTTGACAGAATAATACTTTTTTGAATTTGGCCAGATACCATCCCCATATAATAAATCTGCTGCTATAATAATATTGTTGTGTCCTAATAGTAGATATACGAAAACCAGAGTGTTCTTAGCGAGTCCGTTTAAATACTAATATTACTGTTAGAATTTGTTATCACGTAACATCACGTGAAATTGTCCAGAATTAGCACATTGTCGATAAAACAAATTACATGAAATTTGAAATATTTGTATCGTAATCCATACGATGCTTCGGGGAAGATAATCATTCTATGCTTCATTCTAAAACAATTTTATTTAACCAGTACTTAATTTACT
This sequence comes from Pachliopta kotzebuea, assembly GCA_018246255.1. NCBI lineage: Eukaryota > Metazoa > Arthropoda > Insecta > Lepidoptera > Papilionidae > Pachliopta > Pachliopta kotzebuea. The sequence goes on along the minus strand of DWLS01002846.1, from coordinate 4,523 downwards.
TAAGTAATATAATATACTTTATGTACTTTGGTTAAATGAGTAATTTTATAGACAGTTTTCGTATCGATATTTCTTATAACACATTTGTATTATTCTTATTGCTGCTATTTACCAGAAATTACGCTGAGTGCTTTGAGCAGTAAGTCCGATCTTCGTAATCTATTTTTAAGCTAATAAAGAGTGATTTGCTGAGTTTAAATAACCATTTTATGTTTAAGGATAATCGAGATATTGTCATTTTATGGGCAATTGTTCCAATAAATCCGACACAATTGTCATACCTTCAGGCTAATACGAATGTACCATTGTTCGCTGTGCTGACGCAAGTGTTATTTGCCAAGGAGTCCTTTATGCGCAACTCATTGGCTGAGCCGCCGATGACAGCCGCAAATTGGCCTCGCCGACGACGTCTTTTATGGCTCCATATCTAAAAATGGATAACGCATTGCGATTCCGATACCAATCTCATTAAATTCGTCGAAAACCCCATGCCCTGATAGATGGGTACATAAGGTCTAGGATCTGATAAAAGAACTACGACCTAAAAAATTCATAACCAGATGGCTCTGCAAAGTAAAACCTTAAAATTATTGAAAGGATTCTGAAATTGATTGGGTTTGCTAACAACTCGAATATTGAAATAATTTGGCTCAATCCTCTAAACTTTTAAATTATTAAGTTATTTATTATCTGTCACTACCAAACAAAAAAAAAAGCTTGTATATATGTTTTTATATATGTTGTAGAATTGTATTTTTATTGTAATTTTATATTTATTGTAATTTTATATAGCTTGTATATATGTTGTAGAATTCTTATGCTGGCGCATTTATAGTGTACTGTGGTAAGAAAGTAAGTTAATTCAAGAAGTTCGTACAAACATATTTACATTTTTGAGCTATAGATTAAAATACTCTTACTTAATGCTTCATATTTTTCACAATGTTAGATAAGTGTTAAAATATAATTACTAACGATTTTATTTGTAATTCTTTAACCTGCTTTTCGTTAGGTTAAAAATTGAACCTGAGTACAAGTATCCAATAATTATCGTTATAAGTTATATATAACAATAAATTTCATAGCCAAACAAATTCGTACTTGCGGTGACTATTTTTTTAAGCGTTCCTCTTCGTGATATGGGTAACGGCCTTATTTTTTCGTTATTCTTTCTACTCTTTTCTTTTATCTTTTTCTACTATCTTGCTTTCATACCTAAGATTATCTTCCATTCTTTTATCCTTTGTACATCGTTCTTATTTCTCTTTTGTGCATCGCCTCTCAGACTAAATTCGCCGCATTTCTGCCATCGTATTGAACAATGTTAATAAATATTTTATTTAATCAAATCACAAGACAAGTAAATTAGGCAAAATCTGGCTGGTCGCTTTTAGATATATTTTATCTACTGATTGGTATTAGAATTAGGCGCTGTGATATTACTTACAGAAACATTTTTGGAGAACAGAGAATTTTTCTAGTGCTGTATACCACACGTAATGTATCCCGTTGCCCCGAAGCCTACTAACTCGTCGTGTCGCAATAAATACGTTTCGAGTTTGTACGATATAATTAAATTTCCAAACATTGTGACGCAAATACGACCGCTACGCAATTATAATGGAAAACGAACTTGAAACTCTCGCGCGGCAAACGATTGACGTCAGTGCAATATAAAACGTTTGTTTGGAAAAATAATCGTAGCGGTCGTTTAAAGTCACCCCCTTCTCGGAGGGACACGGCGCCCCTTCGGCATGCCCTCCCTCCCCGCCGCTCACATTCATCGGCAAAACAACCGACGACACGACAAGCTACCTGTTTCGGACATTTGATACGCTAAAATTAGAAATAACAACTACTACGCCGTAGATTCATTAAATGATTTATTTACATATGTGCAATTTTTTCCATTGTTGACGTTTTTGTTTCTTTGTTCATCTGTTGGTTCGATAAGGATAATTTTTATGAAACGTTTTTATTAAAGTACAAAGGAACTGTATACTATATATGTATAACAGCTTTAAAAGAAGTTATGGTGTACGTTTGCTACACGGACTGTAAATCATAAATTCATCATGTTCTGAAATACACAGTGAATTATGTTTTCATTTTATAACGATGAATATCTTTAACGAAATGTTATTTAGACATAAAAGAAATGATTTCGTATACATTTCTCATGATATTAGAATTATCTACAACTTTTAGTTCGTGTCTATATTAACAGCTGATTAATAGTAATGTCTTTCGCGTACTTCTAAATCAGGTCAGGACAGTTAGGATATCAACTGTCCTTTTAAAAACATCACTATCTAAGGTACATTGTAACCACAGAAAATCTAACTCTTAGCGAATCAAGTGTTAAAGGGTATGGTATTTAAAAAAATCTAGATACGATATATACCTATAAGTATGGTTAAAGTTTGGAATTATTAACTAACCTAGATATTAGTTACAGAGTTATGACATGTACATGTATGAATAAATTACAGTAATTGTACTAACAGGTTAAGAACATACTAATACTATGAATGAGTTCGTCACTTTTAATAAATTATTATTACTTATACATTATTTAGTTGATAGATAGGTTCTTGTTTGTCTTACTAAAACACGTTTTTCATCTCCTTTTTACTAAGTCTTAATTTTTTTTTAATGAAATAAATGTGCATATTTTGTGTTCTATTATGTAATATATATGTGGTTGGTGGGTATTATGTAGGTAGGTAAGGATCTCAGCAGCGGCGTATTGTGCATTCGTTTATAATCGCAAAAGCCGCGTGTCGAATGGTCAGCAACACGTGGAGGAGGCAACCTTGCGATAAGCGGCATGTGATGATAAGGAGCGCGTCATTGCGCCCGCGCATTTCTCCTTCACCATTCTCTCCCCCCTCAGAACTTTACCCCGCGAACTGTCAAGGCCGCGCGTGCCTCATAGTCATATACTTACACGTGGAAAATACGATGCACATTAAAAGTATGCAATCCAACTTTACAGAAACAAAGTAGCTGATTTGATTATGCGAATTACATCAGCTTTTGTATAATTCATATGGGAAATACTCTGTATCTAATGTGGTTGTATTCTGTTACATACCACAAAATTTCTTTTAATAAAGTTTTAATAGATTAATCATATAAGAAGAAAAATGTCCAATCAATATTTTACACCGTAAATGTTTTTGATTACAGTATTTGTACATGTGAATTATGAAATTAGTGTATTATAGGGCAAACATGCATTGGTTTTTAATTACATTAAAGATTTTAAAAAAAAATCTCATCAGTTCTTTCAACATAAATTTATTACGTTTTTTTTATTACAATTTCTAGCGTACAAATTATCGTATTGATCAACTCTGTATTTAAATGTACTGAATCATCCACAACCTTTGTTAGAGAAAAATGAATAACATATTTGGAAACCGTAAATTTACAAAACTAAATTTTTAATACAGAAAAATATATAAAATTTATTATCGTTTCGAAAGTGTGTTAAGCGTTACCTAAATATAAGTCCTTGAGAATAATTTGTCATACAAATTAATGTCGTATGTTGTAGCTCTTCATTACATGGCTAATATAAAGTCGAGGTCGACTTTATGTTTTTCGATACGAACAAAACTGATTTCTAACCAGCCTAGTTCTGCTCTTTATTGAATTTTAAGCATTACGTGTAAAAGTACCATACAATACTACATTCAATCACTGTCACGTTATTGCTGCTTTTACTTTACTAACTCACCCAAAAACCAACTTTTTCTTAAATACAATCTAGATTGTCTACAACTTATGTCATTACCATTACCAGACTTTATTTGTACTAGTAAAAGATTAATGAAAATTTCTTTTTCAAAATAATCTTTAAGCATACGTCTATATATAAGTTTTATAATAAAAATTAATGTGAGCTCGATATATTGTTATAAAATATAACATAAATATGTTTAAGTTCTCTATTATTTCCGATAAGCTACGTTTTCCTTAATTATAATTGCTAATCGAATTACGTACAATAATACCTCGAGGTTTTCTTGGAAGGTTGAGGACGTTCAGGGCGGACACCGTACCGACGCAAGAATAATAAAAAAATATAAATATACTTATCATTGTTATATGTCGCTGTAATACTTTCCACATTATAAGTATGTTTTCTGCACTGAATATGTTTTTTTTACGTGCAGGTTTGTTGTTAAAGATATATCATAATAGCATAAATAAATTTAAGTCAATGTATTAATAATTATTAAATTGGATTTATTGCTTTCATAGTTTCATAAATAAAATATATGTTCAGTTAATCAGCTTACATTTTTGTTTGAGCAAGACGTTCACTTGATAGTAAGTGATACGCTATCCCGTAGAGTGGTGTTGTTGGGAAAGATATACACAGCACCACATTGTGCTCTTCGCCTTGGGACATTAGGTGTTAAGTCTCCTTACCTAGTCCGATAGATGGGATTCCCTACTCGGCGATCTCGAGCCATCCAAGGACGCCTTCTGGCGTCTGGCCCGCGGTCTCA